>PVLA01000774.1:408764-456865 GCA_004027455.1 Hydrochoerus hydrochaeris
TACCAGGGATCAAACTCACGACCTCGCGCTTGCCAGGCAGGCACTTATGCCACTGAGTTAAATCCCCGGCCCCTTTTCATTTCCTCTTGTCTAATAAAATTCTTCCTTTTGCTTTCTTGCCATTTTTTATATTCCCTATATTAGGGAAAAGGTGCAGTATTTGTTTTTCTGAGTCTTACTTATTTCACTCATCATAGTTATCTCCAGACATATCCATTTTTCTGCAAATGACAAACTTTCATAGTTTTTCATGGATGGGTAAAAATTTTATATATAGGGAAATAAAAATAGAACTATATTGAGATTTCATCTCACCTCAGTTAGAATGGCTAATGTTAAGAAGATAAAATAAAAATAAATGTTGTCGAGGATGTTGGGAATAAAGGAACCCTTCTACACTTCTTTGGGGAATGTAAATTGGCACAGCCACTTTAGAAATCAATGTGGAATCTTCTTATAATCACTAAAAATAGAACCACCGTTTCAGCGAGCCGTATATACCCAAGGGAATTAAAGTCAGCATATCAAAGGCATGTCTTCATACTCATATTTATGGTGCCACAATATATACATACATTTAAATTAAAGAATATTTTCCAAGAAAAATAATTAGAAGATTATTAACTAAGATAAAGAAGAAGAAAATAGTTTCACAAAGAAAGCCATTTTTGCTTACACTCCTGCTGACAAGGCCAAAACCAGCAAATAAATGTGCCAGGTCTCAACTGGCTAAATGATTAACTTGGCAAAAGTTGAAGTTGCTGACACACTGATAAGAAAAGATTTATTTGCAAAAGATCAGTGGCTGCCTCTTCAGATGATTATGTAGCTATGTACTTCTTGGTTTTTTAGGAAATAAAACAATTCTCCAGATGATTGGAGGTTCTTAAAAAGAGTGAGAGTTATGTGAGAAAAATATGCAACATCACATTTTTATCTTCTTTCCACCTGTGTTTTGTGACATATTCACTAACATAAGATGGCATTTGTTCCAAAATTCTTGTAAGTGCAAAACACAGTGTGTGCTCAGCATTTCAAATTGGACTTAATCCATATTACTGTGTAAAATGTAGTCTAAACAAATAATGTTACAGAGAATGTTTCTGATTCTTCTAACTTATTCATGTGAGGAAAGTCTCTTTTATGCCTTTATAATTGTTGAACTTGAAATTACTATAATTTCATAAAACAAGTCATAAAGTCGTAGATTTTTAGCCTGAAATTAAGGTGTTTATTTTACAACCTTTATGATTTAAAAATATATCCCAAGATTAACCACCCCAGTTTAAACAGAGCTCAGAAAATAAAAAGTTGGTCCATGCTCCTGAAAGCATTATACGTTCCTGCTTCAAAACATAATTTCACATCCTAAAAGATTCTTATTTGCTTAACTCCTGTCTGCCAATAAAATAGCTTTCTTCTGTTATAATCTCAACACACAGCCCAAACATATATTTACTTTCTTCTAATACAGCAATTATGCACTACTTTTTAAAAAATGTGTGGCTTAATGTATTAGAATTAAAAAATGAAGAAAATTAACCAAGTCATCTTTAATAATTAAAATTCCTTTAGTAAAAAATCATAGAACTATGTTTGACATTATTTTTAAAAATACAACTCTTTCTTAATCTGAGATAGTAAAGGTGACTAAAAGTATTCTATATTCAAAAGGAAAAAGAAAACTGTAAAATAATTTTATTGCACTGAATGAATGAAGCACTTGTTCATAATATCCTACTTTAAAATATGATAAATTCATTACTGTCTTTTACAATAAATTGTGTGATAAAAGTTTTAACCTAACTGTATTTGCGAAACGAATTTTAGAAGGAAGGTTAGAGTACAAGGTGCAATGTTGTCAGGGGGATGATGTACACTGTAAATGGGTAAAGACTTGAAAACTTTCTTAGCACTTTCTGAAAATGTCTCTCAGATAAAGAATCTTAGAAATAAAATAATTTAAGTATTTTAAATAAGTTCAGTTAAATTAATAATAAGTATAATTCACATTCTTTCAACTAGATGATTGCCAGTAAAATATATTCTGATTATACCTGAGTTTGGGCAAAGTAAAAGAAGCAATAATTTTAAAAAAATCACACAGAGGTAATATTATTCCTGAGTTATGTTTCTTGAATATATTCTCAGTCTCTCTTCAGATATAGCACTTTAGGCCTTCAGAACAATTCTACAAACATACAAAAATATAAATATTATTTGTTGAATTATTTTCACACCAATTATCTTCACAGCTCTACTATACAATTTAAAAATAATGTCTTAATTATAATAAATGTTACATAAATAGCTCTAAAACATCTGTACAAAAATACTGGGATACAAATGTCATCTTTTAAACTACTAGACAATATTGAAGAACCAATTATTTTTTTCTTTTTCACAGTTGCTATATCATAAGACCTGTTTTAACTCAGTGCTAGGGTGCTTACCTACCACACACAAACCGCTATTCACCTAAGTGATTCTGAACCATTTTACCCCTGAGCATGATCTCAAGTTGCATCCATTTGAGCCTCAAGGTTTTCTTTCTTTATAGCTGAGTAGTTTTCCATTGTATAAAAGTTCCATGGCTTTCTAACCAGTCTGCAGCTGATGGGCAAGCTATCCCCACATTTTGTGGTTCCCTGTAATATAGAGCATTGTTTTGTCATCTTTGACTTTCGGTCTATAAACCCCATTTTGGGTTAAACGTATTTCTTATATAAAGCATATTGATGGACCCTATCTCCTGATTCACTCTGCCTTTGTTTCTTTTTATTGGTGAATTAAAACCACCCATATTAGTGATTATGGCCAACCTTCTCTGCCTCATCTCTGCCGTGGTATTTTTCTGCCATTGGTTGTCTACTTTTCCTCTTCATTCCAAAGTCTGCCCCATTCAGTGAGCCCTCTCTGCTGTTTCCAAAACTATGGTCTTTTTTCTCTCTCTCTAGAATGTCCTTCAGCATTTTTTGTAGGGTTGGTTTGGTGGTCATGAACTCCCCTAGTTCCTCTTTGTCATGGAAGCATCTTGTTTCTCCATTAATTTTGAGAGACAGTTTTGCAGGTTACATCAATCTGGATTGGAGGTTATTTTCTTTCAGGGCTTGAAATACTTCACTCCAAGCTCTTCTTGATTTGATGGTTTGTGTCAAGAAGTCTGTCATGACTATGATGGGTTTTCCTTTATAGGCTGTCTGTTTCTTTTCTCTGACAACTTTTAATATTCTGTTCTTATATTGGATTTCTGGGATCTTGATTATTATATGTCTGGGTGTAGATCTATTTTGGTTAGAGCTGGCTGTAGTTCTGTATGCCTCATATATCTGGATATCATTTCCTTTTCCTATGTTTGCTAAGTTTTTAATTATTTCTGTAAATAGCTTTTGTATGTCATTTTTGTTTACCCTGATTCTTCACTCACATTTTTATTCTTAAGTTATAGTTTCTGTTGTCATATTCTAGTCTTTGTATTGTTATTTCCTGGTTTCTTGTTATTTTTAAGAGATCTTTCCTTTCATAATCTCAAGCTGCAAACCTGTCTTCAAGTTTTGATAGTCTATCTTTAATTTCTCTCAAGCAGTTTTGCCAGCTTTCAATGGAATTTTTAATTTCCTGGTAATCTCTTTGAATCTGTTTCATGTATTTTAAGTCTTTTTTATATACTTCGTTCAAGGTTTCCCTCATTTACCTATTCTCCTCTATTCTTCCATCTGTGTCTTCATTAGAGGTGCTTAATAATTCTTTTATTATGTTTCTCATTTCTTCTTTTACCTAAGATACTATTTCTGTTCTAAGTTCTTTTATAGCTTCTTGAAGTTGTTTCTTTACTTCAGTTGCTGTTGCTTCAGAAACTTCAGCTGTGCAACTCCCTATCTCTTCTGTGTTTATATCTCCTGGATCAGTACTGCTGGGATTGGAGGCCACAGACTGCCTTTTGCTTCTTCCTCTTGTCATGTTCCTGGTTTCTTCCAGACAAGTGGGAGGATGGGTCCCCAACATTTCCTGTGTTGGCTATGATTTCTCTGAATCAAGAACATTTGCAGGAACATCTGATGGTGACCAATGGGTGTACTGGTGTAGGGCTGTTTGCTGCTTTTCTCAGCCAGCTATGTTTCACTGGTGGCTTGTGGAGTACAAAAAGGTGCAGGGTAGGCTACTGCCTCACTCCTGGGCTGGTTAACAGCAGAAAGCCCTCACCACATAAAGTATGTGCCAGAGGCTGGAGCTGGTTCGGGATGGCTTTAGGGAAACCCTGGTGATGGTTGTTGGAATGTATACAGGGGTGGAACTCAGTCCAACAGTTTCCACCAGTCTTCTCCAAGCTAGGAGTGGCTGAAGGAAGCTGGCTGTAGTTCTGATTCTAGCCTTATCCTGCCCGACTCCAAAATGGCCCCTGGCCAATTGCCCACACCTGTGGCAGGACTGAGTCCCCCCACACACACACACACACTCAATATCAGCCAGTGCAGTTCTTCAATCTGCTGCTCCCTCTGCCCCTCCATCTCCCTGCAGAGGCCTTAGGGCTTGCCAACCACCACCTTCACTGTGACTGTGCATCCCCAGGTTTCAACAGATTTTCCCTTACAGTGGTTCCAGCTACAGGTGAAAGCATCACCAGCCACAGCCTTTTGTTTAAGTTTTTGTTTTTTTTATTCTCTCTGTAGACTTCAATTTTCACTTTAGGTTCCTCCTGGGTCGAGGGGACCCAATTCCTTCCTTCTTTTCTTCCCCAAGATGCTATATTCCAACATCTGGACTTTTTCTGAGAGACTGTTTACTCTGCTGTTTACTGTCCACGATCTTCCTGGACTCCGGCTAGAACTTATCTTCTTAAAAAAAGAAAAAAAAATACTTCAGAAATAGCAAATGGGAACTTTAGCAACATCATTGAGTGTGATTGATTCATGTTTTCAAAATATGTCATCATGTAGCAAAAAAACTTGTATCTCTTAAATACCTTCAGGGCATTTTCATCATTTTCAATAAACCAGAGTTTAAAGTCAAAAGGAGGAAAAATTCTTCTCATCAGGGACAACAGTTTTCTTTGTAACTGAATATGTCATCATAGCAAAATAGCAAAGTCCAGAGTTGCTGTTACTACTCAAGCATCTACTATGTCTTCCTTGCATATGTGTTTCTGTACATTATGGAACAGACCTAGCTTAAAACATAAATTGATACTGGTGTAGATTGAGAAAAGTCCCCAGTTTAAAATTATTTACAATCTGGTTTTGTTGTAGCCAAATTTTACACCCTTTGCAATCACAAATGCTTTCTAAGCCATAGGATCCTTGCTTCCAAAATCATCTTAGATTCTGAATACAAAAACAACCTATTCTGAAAATCCAAACCAATATTTAAGTTTTTGAAGAAGAATTGTGTCACCTCAGGTTATACTATAGATCATCAGGGATATAGAGATGAGGCAAATATCTCTTAATTGACTGAGTTGCAATGGTTTCAGATTATGTTAGTGAATACTCATATCAGGGGATATGAGTCTTTTTCTTTCATATAATCTAGGTTTTTTCCTTTCACTCATTCTTTCAGATAAGGTCTCTTCAGCTACCCAGTTGTTACCTTCTCCCCATTATTTCCACTCTCTCATTTTTCTTTCATCTATCTTGTCTTGTACTCATGTGCACATACTTGACTACTAGCAGTATAATGAAAAGATTCATTTGATAGAATACAAGGTGAATGAATTTTCATGATGAGAAAAACATTTCTTGAGTTACCAAAGTATAAAGGACATATCTGAGCTATGTGCCAAGTTTGAAGAGAAAGCAGTGTATTTTCAAAATGAATAAGAATTGTGGAATTGCAAACAACTCCCATAAAGGAAACTGGTTCAAACCTCAAAGATATAATCTTTCAATTTAAAACACAATTTTCTTATGAAAGTATTCCACTCTCTTTTTTGTTACAAATAGTCAAATCATCAATACCTGCTACTCAAATTCAAATAATAAAGTTGAGTCAGCAATAGAAGGAAAAATATTATGTTCAAAACATATTTTCAGCAGATCAACAAGAGAAAGTTCAAATCCTTTTAAGAAATACCTTTTATAAGAAAGACGGGAAGCTGATAGTGAAAACAGGTAGGGAAAATGTGAAATTTGTAACTACTGGGGACCTGGCCAAGATCCCTGTATGATGGATACTGAGAAAGAATGAAATAAGAGACAGAGATAAAATTAGTAATGCTCAACAGAGGTCATGAGAAGTCAATGCCTCAGGATGGGCAAACACAAAGACACTCCAGTTAACCAGGGTGAATACTATAATGGAGATTCTCATGGAAACCAGGATATGTTCAGCTGATGTAATCTTGATCTGGAGCATCACAGCATGGGACCACTGATGTCTCAGCTGTGCACATGGAGTTACATTTCCTTACACCATAGACAGATTGCATGGCAAGATACTTGGCCTCATACAAACTCTAGTGACAATATAATTGTGTAATGATCTTTCAAAAAATATACATACAAAGACCCTCGATATGTAACTTTGTTTTGTTAGTTTTATTATTTTCCCCCTGAAAGTATGGGAATGATCTCACTGAGGAATCAATAGTGGAAAACCAAGCAAGAAGCCATGTGCTCTTGGAAAAGGTGAAATAGAATGAAAACTGTTATGGTGGGTAGCCATCATACAGAATAAAGGAAGGAAGGAGGCATGATTTCCCTCTTTCCATTTTTATCTTTTTCACTCTTGTTGCTTGCAGCCACCATAAATGGTTGCCCCTTAGCAACACCACCCTGCCTTAGAGCCAGCTGAGTATGGACTGAAACCTCCAAAAACTGTAAGCTAAATAAACCTTTCTTTCCTTCATTTTGGGTGTTGTGTATTTTGTTCCAGCAATGAGAGAAAAGTAACCAAGACAAAAACATCTTGGTGCTATTATAAAACCTGAACAGACTAAGCTGTTGCACATATATCAGTTTCTGATAGGTACCTAGATTTGAAAACTTTAAAATATTATAGAAGGCAAACAACTAGGAGGAATTTGAGAACTCACTGTGAAAAAAGACAAGCAGCTTATTCTTAGTTTTCAGGACTTTTATGAAGACAGGATGGTATCTTTATAGGACAAAGAAAGAAAATAAGTTTGGGAGATGAAAGTTAATCAGTGGGCCAGGGATATATCTCAGTGACACAGAACCTGCTTGGCCAGACACCAGTCCTGAGTTTGATTCATGATAGCAGAAAAAAAAGCCAATCAGTGTGAACAAGAAATCACTTAGTGTCTTAGGAAAAGGAGATGACTGATCTTTTCATGCAGTAAAATTAATCTACATTCTTTACATTTTGTTTATCTTCTAAATTCTTCATCCAATGCTATAATATCTAGTAAGTATTTAATTGTAACCTGAAAAATACACTCTGCATTCATTATTTATTGATTTGAAAATTTCTAGTGTCTTGGAAATATTTGTATTATGAAGTATCAGCTATAATATATAATGCCCATGTTGCTAACTTACACCCTTAATGTACTCCTTAGACTATTTTCTCTTGATATTCTAATGCTATAGGCAGCTGAGTTAGAATATTACAGGCAGTCAGATGCACCTTCAAAAGAACCAATGTGAAGACCATATACTTTGCAACTGTGGCCCACTTTGGGCCAGATTTCAACAACAACAAAAAAAATGCAGCCACACCCTAGGGATAGACATCAGGGATTGATATTCTAAGTAGTTATCCATTGCCTTAAGGGAATCAGAGGGAGCCACTAACCTAACCCCGCACAGGCAAAGGTCCTGTTCTGTATTTGCGCACTCTTGCTACGTGACTTGCTTCTCCATTTGCTCTCAATTTAATCAATCTTACCTGAGCAGTTACACTGATAATCTTATTGGTTGACTATAATTCTGTCCCACCTCAGCTCTCATTTTGCCCCACATTGGACCCACCTCACATTGTTGTTTTGGTATGAAAATCCCTAGAGCTGGTGGGATCCTTGGCAACTCACTGGAGACCCTTTCTGTCTCTCTCAGACAGAAACTTTCTTTCTCTCAATAAATACATTCAATTCTTAACCTCTGTTGTTCCTAAAATTCATTCTTCAATTTTAGAGAACACGAACTTATACCAGAATTGAGTAGGTTGAGAGTTTCCCTATATCACTAGTATTGGTCAAGGGTTATGAGCTGAACTATTTACCCCACTTTTATTTCCCTTATGAACTTTTAGGCCCTAATTCCTTAGAATATGAATGTACTTGAAGATAGGACTTTTGAAGAGACAATTAAGGTAAACTGTGATCAGCAGGGTAAGTCTATTTGAAAGGACTGATGTCCTTGTGGAGGTAGAGAGTTGGACACGGTGACAGAGATGCACATGTGAGGGCATAGTGACAAGGCTTCTATCTGCAAGCAAAGGAGAGAGCTGGTAGAAGACACTAACCCTGCCTATGCTTTGATCATGGACTTCTGGACTTCAGAAGTCATAAAAAGTATATTTCTTTGGTTCTAATCACTCACTTTGCAGTATTTAGTTATGAGAGTTGTATTAGTGAGTTTTCCATATCGTAATGAAGTGCCTGAAGTAATTACCTTAAAAAGAGACTATATATTTTGGCTAATGGTTCTAAATCATTTAGTCCATGATTAAGTGGCTCCTGGCTCTGGACCTCTGGTTAGGAAGTGCACTTTAGTAAAAGCGTGTGGCGAAGTGAGCTGCTCAACACATCAGCCAGGAGTCAAAGGGAGGAAAGTAGAAAGATTGGGATCCTCAATTCCTTTTGAAAGTGCACACTTCTGTGACCTCAGGACCTACCTTAGTTGTTCACCTTCTAAAAGTTCAACTGCCTCCCAATATATAGCATGCCCTTGAGACCAAGTCCTAGACCTGTAACACATAGAACTTTAGGAAACATTCGAAATCTGACCCACCCTCAACTCCATAGCTAATATATGGCGCTCAATTTAACTAAAATTTTAAAAATATTATCCAAAATATTGAGAAATTACATTTTCTAAGTGACTCCCCTCTTATCAGCACACATATAAAAACTGAAAGTAGATTAGCATTATCCATTTTTGTTCCATACATTAGCATTTAACAATAGCTGAGGCATTTGAAATTTTATTCATATCACTATTGATTATTTATAATTTTGTCCCATCCAGATCCATTTCTCTTTTTTCTACAGACCTGATTTTTATTTTGCTCATTATTTCAAAATTTCTACATGTGATATGCCAAAACTACACCCAAATTTATAGCAAGTTAGGCACAATGGAAAGAGTACAGACTAGGATATGAATGTAGAATTTGTCACTCCTTAATTGTGTGACATGAGCCTATTTCACCTCTGTGGGTCTCCTACCTTCATCTGAAAAATGAGTGCACCTCTGTGAGAGTTCTGAGTGGTGCCATGAAGCCTATGCCATGTCCAGTCTGCAGGAACTCAATATGAAATCTATAGCTCTATCACAAGACTTTTCATTTTCATGTTTCCATATAAACAGAACTTTGAATTTTTTAAAAATCTAATAATGATTAGTCATGACAATTAAACACTCATCATTTGCAGAGTAATGTCTACAGTAAAGCAAATCATTACGTGGGTCAGTAGCCTCAGCTAAGAATTGTTTTCTCATTAGATGCTGCTAAACAGATAATCAATTTTAGAATTATTGAGAGTGAGAGTTGTTGCTAGCTTCAGTTGACAGGCAACATAAGCTGAAGTAAAAAATTATTACTAAAAAATTCTACCCTTTATTATTACTTCATTTTTTAATTCATTCACTCAATAAGTAACTAATGGATAACTATAGTGTGCCTGGTGCTAAGAATTTGCAAGAGTTACAAAAATAAAGCAAATGCAGAGTTAATAAAACACATATCAATATGATTAATATAGGATAAAAAATGAAATATTTTATGTTAGAATTACACAGAACGTACCCAGACAGGTTTGAGACAGAAGAGTTTTTTGTGGGTCTTTGTTTTTTTAACTAACTTGACTGAGGTAGACAACCACAAGGTATATAATTTAAACTGAGTTCTAAAAGATGGGTGATATTTCTACCAAAAGGAAACAGGATTGTGGGGAAAACAAAATATGTTTTTAACAGAGGTGAGAAACTACTGGTCAGATACACAGGAACTCATTGGTGCTATTCAGCAGTAATGTAGCTTATCTGATTGAAAATTAACTTTGAAATATTCTTGAGTGTCTTGAATGCCACCTTACGGACTTTGGATTTATTCTGAATGTAACAGAGATTGGATATAGATTTTTGAGCAATCAAGGGCTGGAGATTTAGCTCAGTGGCATAAGCACCTGCCTGGCAGGTGTGAGCCCCAGAACCAAAATGAAAAAAAAAAAAAAGAACTAGCTGATTTTTGAGCAATGATCATTACTCAAAGTGGGTGACATGTTTTCATTTCTTTTTTGTTTTTTCAGTACTGAGGATTGAACTTAAGGACGTCACACTGTTACATAGTTATCACTTTGTATTTATTTTTTACTTTAGAGAGGGTCTCTCTAAATTTTCCAGTCTACAGTTGAATTTGGGATCCTTCTGCTTCAGCCTCTCATAGTGCTAGAATTGCAGGTATATGGTACCACATCCAGATTGCATTACATTTCTTTAAGCAACCATCATTCACTGGGCATGGTTCACAAACCTGTCTTTCCCTCACTCTGGGTGGCTGAAACAGGAGGATCCCAAGTTCAGCCTAGCTGAACAGCTTAGCAACTTAGTGACACTCTGTCTCAAAAATAAATTGAAAAGGGCTGAACAAGTTAGTAATCAGTGACACTGTCTTAAAAATAAATTAGAAAGGTCTTAAGTTATAGCTAATTGTGAAGGCTCTGGGTTCGAGCCCAAGTACTGAAAAAAAAATCTTTATACTGCAGTCCACTCCAGCAAGGGTTAAGGCTGGACTCTCACTTGAATTACAAATTAATATTTCTAAAATCTTTTTAGTTAATTTTGATAAACACAAATTATTTAAAATTTCTGTGAACCAGGAACATCAATCTTTTACATATTCTATGAATTAAACATAATGCATTTAAATGAAGCTGAGGATAGGATTTTGAACCTTGAGGACAGGATCACAATTAGTGGTCAGGAAAGGATAGACTTTTAAAAATAACAAAAAAAGCATGAAATGACAATCCAGAAGCTTCAAGATGATGACAAGAGCTACAATTTAAGATTAATGGGAATGAGTGAAGATGCAGGCATCAATGCAAATGACATATGCAAAATATTCACAGAAGTAATAGCAGAAAATTTCCCAAATGTGGGGAAAAATATCTCATATGCAGATAACTGCAGTATATAGAATGTCGCACAGACACAATCAACATAAATCCACACCCAGACATATAATAATTAATATCTCAGACATGCAGCATAAAACCAGAATACTAAAAGCTGTTAGAGAAAAGACACAACTCATCTATCAAGAAAAGCCCATTAGAATCACAGCAGACTTTTCAGCACAAACCCTTAAGGCAAGACAAGCTTGGAGGGACGTATTCCAAGCCCTGAAAGAAAACAACTTTCAACCCAGACTGATGTACCCAGCAAAATTTTCATTCAAATTTAATGGAGAAATAAGATACTTCCATGACCAAGAACAACTGAAGAAATTCACAACCACCAAACCAACCCTAGAAAGAGGACTGAAAGACATACTAGACAGAGATAAAAATGACCACAATTCCCAGAACAACAGAAAGAAACCACGAGGTAGGGCAAGCAATTTACAAAGGGGAAAAACAGAAAGAAAACAAACTGGAAAATAACATGGCCAAGTTGAGTCAGTACATATCAGTGATATCCATAAATGTAAATGGCCTCAATTCACCCATCAAGAAAATAGATTGACAGAATGGATCAAGAAATATGATCCCACAATATGCTATGTACAAGAAACACATCTGACCCAAAAGGAAACTCATAGATTAAAAGTCAAAGATGGAAAAAAGTATTCCATGCAACAGGAACCCAGAAAAAGGCAGGGGTAACTATTCTATTTGCAGACAATGTGAACTTTAAACCTAAAATGATTAAAAGAGATAAAGAAGGTCACTACATACTTGTTAGTGGAAAATTCAAGAGGAAAAACTAACAATTATAACTATATATGCACCAAACTATATAAAACAGATACTAATGGATATGAAAAACCAAATACACAAAAATACAATTATAACAGGGGACCTTAATAGCCCATTGTCACAAAGAGATAGATCAACTAGACAAAAAGTCAGCAAAGAAATAATAGAACTGAATCATACCTGTGAGCAGTTAGACTAGGTCGATGTTTACAGAGTATTCCACCCAACTACATCAGAATACACATTCTTCTCAGCTGCACATGAGACATTCTCCATAATAGACCATATATTATTGTGTAAAACATTCTTAAGTAAATGCAAAGGTACTGAAATTATCTCATGCATAATATCTGACCACAGTGCACTGAAACTGGAAATTAATGGCAAAAGAAATTGCAAAACCTGCATAAATACATGGAAATTAAACAACAACCTTTTGAACAACCAATAGGCTACAGATGAAATTAAAGAAGGAATAAAATAATACCTACAATTCAATGAAAATGCTGAAACAACATACTGTAATCTGTTGGGATGCAATGAAAGCAGCCTCAAGAGGTTAATATACAGCAATAAGTTGTCATAACGAGAAAACAGAATGAGCACAAATAAACAACCTAATGCTCCATCTCAAGCTTCTAGAAAAAGAAGAGCAAGCTAAACCCAAAGCTCATAGAAGAGAGGAAATTGTAAATATTAGAGAAGAAATCAATGCAACTGAAACTAAAAAAAAAACAATACAAAGAATAAGGGAATCAAAAAGCTGGTTTTTTGAGAGAATAAGCAAAATTGACAAACCGCTAGCTAACTTTATCAAGAAAAAGAAAGAATGCCAAATTCATGCAATAAGGACTGAAAAGGAGGAAATTACTACAGATCCCATGGAAATTCAAAAGATCATGAATACCTACTTTGAAAATCTCTACTAGAGTGGAAAACACAGAGGAAATGGACAGATTCCTAGAAACATATGAACTACCAAAGCTCAACCAAGAGGATATAGCAATTTTGAAGAACCCAATATGAGTTATTGAAATTGAAAATGTAATTAAAAACTTGCCAACAAAGAAAAGCCCAGGTCCTTATGGATTCACAGCTGAATTCTACAAGAAATTTAGAGAAGATTTGATGCCAATACTCTTTAGATGTTCAATGAAATTGAAAAGAAAGCAATCCTACCTAAATTATTACTGGAGGCAAGTATAACTCTCATACCAAAACCAGAGAAAGACCCAACCAAAAGGGAGAACTATAGGATGATCTCACTAATGAATATTGATGCAAAGATTCTCAATAAAATACTGGTAAATAGAATGCCGCAAATCATCAAGAAGATTATATATCATGACCAAGTGGGGTTCATTCCAGGAATTCAGGGATGATTTAACATACGTAAATCAATAAATGTGATACACCACATCAACATAGCCAAAAATAAAAACCACATGGTCATCTCATTGGAGGCAGAAAAAGCTTTGATAAAGTCCAACACATGTTCATGATAAAAACCCTTCAGAAACTCGGAATACACAGTGTGTACCTCAACCTTATAAATGCCATCTATGACAAATCAACAGCCAACATTATACTAAATGGACAAAAACTGAAAGCTTTCACTTTAAAATCAGGAACAAGACAAGGATTTCCACTATCACCACTCCTTTTCAATATAGCTCTGGAAACACTACCCAGGGCAATCAGACAAGAGAGAGAAATAAAAGGCATAGAGATAGGAAAGGAAGAAGTTAAATTATCACTAATTTCAGATGACATGATACTCTATATAGAAGACCCAAAAATCTCCATTAAAAGACTACTAGAGGTAATAAATAAGTTTAGCAGTGTAGCTGGATACAAAATCAGTGCTCAAAAATCAATACCATTCCCATACCCAAAGAAAAACTTTACCAAGAAAGAAATTATGGAAATACTGTCTTTTACAATGACAGCTAAAAAAATAAAATACTTAGGAATCAATAAAGCTAAAAATGTAAAAGACATATATGCTGAAAATTATGCTATGCTAAAAAAGGAGATTGAAGAGAATATTAGGAAATGGAAGGATATTCCTTGCTCTTGGTTAGGAAGAACCAACATTGTAAACTGTTATACAGATTTAATGCAGTCACAATCAAAACACCATTGACATACCTCACAGATCTAAAGAAAACACTCCTAAAATTCATTTGGAAACATAAGAAACCAAGAATAGCAAAGTCAATTCTGGGCAAAAAAGGCAAGGCAGGAGGTATCTCAATTCCTGACTTGAAACAGTGCTATAAAGCCACAGTGATAAAATCAGCATGTTACTGGCAAAAAAAATAGAGCTGAGGATCAATGGAATAAATGAGAAGATGCAAGCACAACTACAAAGACACTCAGCCACCTGATATTTGACAAAGGGGCTAAACATCTTTACTGGAAGATGGATAGTCTCTTTAATAAATGGTGTTGGAAAAATTGGCTCTCCACATGCCAAAGACTGAAACTAGATCCATGCCTATCGCTATGCACATAACTAAAGTCTAAATGGATCAGGGACCTAAATATCAAAACAGAAACACTGAATCTACTGGAAGATAAGATAGGTGGAAGTCTTGGAGACATAGGGGGTAGGCAGAGAATTCGTGAACAAAACACAAACTGCATGAGAAACACTTCAAAGAATCAACAAATGGAATCTCATATTATTGAAAAGTTTCTGCACTTAAAAAGAAATCACAAACAGCATGAAAAGAAAACCCACAGAGTGGGAAAGAATTTTAGGCAGCAGTCCCTCAGACAAAGGACTTATATCTAGAACATATAAAGAATTGAAAAACATCAAGCCCCCAAATTCAAAGACCCTCTCCAAAAATGGGCATCTGAGATGAACACACAGTTCTCAGAGGAAGATATACAAATGACAAATGAATACATAAAGAAATGTTCACCATCACTGGTCATTCAAGAAATGCAAATTAAAACCACATTGAGATTTCATCTCACTCCAGAAAGAATAGCTGCCATCAAGAAATCAACTGATAACAAATGTTGGTGAGGCTGCGGGGAAAAAGGAATACTGCTCCACTGTTGGTGGGAATGTAGACTGGTGCAACCACTAATGAAATCCATATGGAGAATTCTCAGATGAGGATTGGAAGTTCCACTCAATCCAACTATTCTCCTCCTGGGTATTTTCCCAGAAAAACTGAAAAGGTCAAATCACAGTGATATATGTGAACCTATGTTCATAGCAGCACAATTTGCAATAGCTGGATCTTGGAAACAATCAAGATGCCCATCAACCACAGAGTGGATGAAAAAGATGTGGTGTTTTTATACAATGGAATATACTTGGTTATAAAAAAGGATGATCTTGAGGCCTTCATAGATAAGTGGAGACAACTTGAGACTATCCTCATTAGTGAAATAAATAAGAAACAGATTTATAAATATCACATTGTGTCTCTAGTGTACAAAGAAATAAGAACTATAAGAACAACAAAACCCCAAATGTGTAATTGCTATTGTAAAAAAAAAGAGGAAAAGAAAGTGCTCTAAGGGATATAACTGAGTGTGTAAAATAGATGACCACATTGCTGAATCTTTGTTGGATCTTTGAGCAGAACTGTTTGCTGTCTCACTTTGAATGCCTACTATGTATGCTTTAATTTTGTAACATGAACAACTATATCCAAGATGACAATATGTAATTTATCTACTAGTGATTTCTTAGTGCTTTTTTTCCCTTATTTTTCATTTTTTTTCTTTTTGGAATTTTGTATTGTTGCTACCCTTTTTTCTGTTTTGTTTCTTTTTTCTCTTTAAACTAAAAAAAAGACTTGAAGTAATTCACTTCAAGCTCTCCTTGTACTGAAAAGTTAGCTGTGATTTTGGTGGACTTTCCTTTATAGATTTTTTGTTTATTTTCCCTAATAGCTTTTAATATTCTATTTTTGTGTTGAATTTATGGAATATTGACTATGATATGTTTGGATTTTGATTTTTTTTTTTTGATCATGGCTCATTGGAGTTGTATGTGCCTCACTTATCTGAATGTCAAATGCTTTTTCCCTACCAAGGGAAGTTTTCTACTACGATGTCTGTGAACAGCTTTTATATCACCTGTGATATCTCCTGCTTTTTCATTGATCCCAAGCAATCCTAAGGTATTCTTTGCATTCTCTATCAGCAGCTGGATTGATTTCTGATGGGTCCTTTCTATTTTTAAAAATTATGTCTTTTCTTGATTGCTAACTGCAAGTCTATCTTCTATATTTGAGATTCTGTCCTCACATCATCTTATTTGACCATTGATACTTTCAGTAGAATTTTCATTTTCCTGGAAATCTTTTTGAATCTGCCTTATGTATTCCTTTTCATTCTTATCCTGAGCAAGCATGGCTTCCATAATTTTCTGAAGCTCATCTTTTGAATGTATCTATTTATTTATTTAACTTGTGTCTACTCTAGTGTGTCTAAGCATAATTTTCTTTATGGATACCATCTTCACAGTTATGTGAGGAGTTATTTCTGATTTGATTTTTTCCTAGAGCTTCATTCAATCGCTTTGTTGTTACCCCTTCCAGGGGCCAGGTGAGTGGCTGTTGGATTGTCCTACCTACTTTCCTCCTGGGTTTGCCTTTGGTGAACTTGATATCTGGGTTGCATCTTGTTTAAGTGTCTTCTCATTTTCTTTCACTTTTTCCCTTTTTTTAAAGTTTAATTGCTGGGATGATGCCTTTAAATTGCCTATGGTAAGTTGCTTTACTGGTACCATGCAGAATCCTTAGAAAAAGACTACTTCTCTGAGGTATCTTCCAGTTGTACCTCATTTTTGGATTTTTGAGTCTGTTACAACATCCTACCTCTTCAATTTATTTGGAATGAGAAATTGCTTCCTGCTTTACCCAGCCCCTGGTTCTTTGGCATTGTGCCACAGTATTTTCTATGACCCTTGAAATACTAGAAAAAATAGCTGCATAGAACAGTTATGTCACTTTTGTCTAAAATGGTATCATCAGTAATAACAGTAGCATCAAACACAACCTAGGAAAGGGTAACTGATAGAACTTTTAATTTGCCACCTTTAACCAAATTAACTAGATTGGAGGTTTCTAAAACAAACCAGAAAATTGTATGCAATATATATATATATATATATATATATATATATATATATATATCTTTCATATGTTAATTTTTTTCTCACAAGTTAAAATTTAAAAGGAGTTAGGGAAAAATAGTGAAGTAAAAGAAGAGGAAAATATTAGAAGTAAGTATGGAAGACAAAGGAATATCATGCTAATTTTGAGAAACTGGTGCAGAAGACTAAAGGAAAAGAGAAAAAGAAGAGATAAAAGAACAGTACAGAACAAGAACCACCAAGATGTTAGAATCCATGTTCACACTCATGTAAAAACAATGACCAAACAATGAAGGAGAAAAAAAAAACCCAAAATCAAAACCAGAAAAACAAAAACAAGAGAGAAAGATAAAGAAGAAGAAAAGAAATGAAAGGAAGAGAAGTCCATTTTCAGGTTTGTCTCCATTGTCACCAGTCAACAACATGTGGTAAGTCCAGATCTGTGTTGATTTATCCCAGCAAGTCAGCAGTAGCATTTTGGTGGGGTAGTGGACAATCTCAGTGAGCTTGTACCTTCTGGCCTAGACCAGACTCATTTGGCCTGCAGCCATCAGCACACCTTCTGCAGGCCTGAATCCAGCTGGGAGCCACAAGATGGAACCAACAGCAGCTCTGAGTTCTGAGCTCAACCAGCCCCTTTCCAAGAAGCCAGCCAGTCACTGTCTCATGTAGAACCATTGAGCCCTTAGCACTCACCACCAGTTAGTGAAGTCCTTCATATCCACAGCTCCCCTCCACTCCCGTGTCTCTCCATGGAGGTCTCTGGGTTCACTAGCAGTCACTGTGTGTCTGCAGGTTTTAATCCTCTCTTGTGCAAGGAGTCCGGTATCAGGAAGAAGTTGCTGAAAACTCCCTCTTTCTTCTTCACTGAAGCTTCTCTCTTCACTCTGTGGGCTTCAATTCATGTTTCAGATTCTCCTTGGGTCCAGGGAACCCACATCCCTCTTTCTTGTCCTCCTTGCAATGTTATAGTCCAGTATCTGGATGGCATCTCTCAGACAGGCTCTTTCTCTGTTACTTACCACTCTACTATCTTGGTGCTCTTCCATTTTCTTTCTGAAGCCTTAATTTTTATTGCAATATTCATTAAGATAGTTACCTTAATATTATAGTGATTATTTGCCTGGTATGCTTTTAAAACATTTTTATTTTTAATATTAGGTATCATTTTTTTAAAGAAAATCTTGAAAAAATTCTTTTCTCATTTTAAATTCAATTAATAAGTACTTTTCTAATTAATACATTAAGCCATTAAACACATTGGAAATGACTGTTTTTAGTATAATACTCTTTTTTCTAAGTTTTCTATAATCAGTGTGTGCCTCTAGTCAAGTTTTTTATTTCAAGTATTTTTTTTTGGCTTTATGATTTCTACTTTTTGGAATTTCTCTGCATCGATATACATTATGTGATGGAACAATGTCATCCTATCCTCCTTTGAAAGTTTAACATGGGTTTCCCAGCTCTGGACTAGCTTGTGAAGGAATAGTCTTGATTGTACTCACACGGAGTAGAACACCTACACTAGAGATTTCATAACATGAAGAGATGTATGGAGTGACTCTGACTTTAATCCCACAAACTCACTGGCTTTACCAGATTTCATATATCTTACTGATTTAATACTTACTCATTATGTATGCTTCTTATGTCCTGTGTTCCCATTTCCCTATTCTCTCTCTTGGAATCAATAATACATGAGCACTTTTATTTCCTGCATCCTCATGAACCTTTAATGTTTTAATGCTCTTGATAGGCATTCTGACTTGGCTGAGATGAAATACCACTGTAGTTTTAAGGTGCATTTGTCTGATGACTAAAGATGATGAACATTTTTTTGTATTCTCATTGGCTATTGGGAATTCTTCTTTGAAGTGTCTGTTTAGTTCATCTCATTTACTATTAGGATTACAGGCTCTTTTGGTGTTAAATTTTTGAGTTCCTCATGTATTCTGAGTATGTATCATCTGTTCATTATAGTAGCTGGCAATGATCTTCTGTAATTCTGTAAGCTGTTTCTTCACTGATAGCTTCTTGTTTTGTAGTGCAGATGCTTATTTGTTAGGTATAATCACATTTGGTAATTCTCACTGTTCAGGAGCAATTGGAGTCCTAATCAGGGACTCATTTCCTGTGTCTATATCTTGAAGTGTTCCCTTTATGTTATCTTTTTTCCAAGATTCAGAGTTTTGGGTCTTACATTTGGGTATTTGACATATACTGAGCTGATTTTTATACAGCATGAGAGACAAGCATCTATTATAAAACTTCTATTTATGGATATCTACTAGCACTATTTATTAAAGAGATTGAATATTCTCCAAAATATGCTTTATTAGCTTTGCCAATAATCACAAACTGTAGCTGCATTTGTTTAGCAGTTGTGGATAGGACATTGTTTCACATACAGCACTCCAGTTGTATGTGGGATGAATGGATGACTTATTATTTTTAATTTGCTGTGTTGAGTAAGTTTCCTCTCTCTCCAGAGTATTACTGGTGCCCAGAGATGGAATGCTATTTTTTTACACTAAGCAGGTGCATGGCGCATGGCAGTTTGTTCTGTTTGTTCTTCATTGGCATCTCTAAATCTACTGGTTGGATATGTTTCATTTTGTTGCAAAGGTGAGAAAGATACATAATTGTGAGTCTAATCAATGCACCACACTTTCACCAAAGGGTTGGCTCCTTCTTCTAGTCCAGTTTCCTCCCAAAATAGCAAATACCTAGATCTAGGGGAAGAGGGAAAGTGTACCAAAATCAAAGAGTGATCCAATTTCCCCTCAGGAGCCCTACTAAACACTAATTTTTAGTCCTACTGGGTTTTCTTTTCATTTACAGTCACATACAGCATTTTATCTTTCATCGCCACTGTAGCTGCTTTTCTTCAACACCAATTCAGAAACACTCACCTTTCTTTACACTTGCTTACTGTATTACCCCCTAAGTGGCCATCTTCAGATTCTCTGCTCCATTTTTAATGGTTCTGTTGTTGTTTGTGGTGGTGGTAGTGGTGGTGGTGGCGGATGGTGGTGGTGTTGAGTTGTTTGAGTTCTTTATACAGCCTGAATATTAGTTTCTTGTTAGATGTGTAGTTTGTAAATATCTTCTCCAATTCTGTATGTTCTTTCTTTACTTGGTAATTGTTTCTGTTACTGTGCAGAAGTTTCTTAGTTTGTTATAATCCCATTTATCACATTTGCTTTTGTTTCCTGTGATTTTAAGGTTCTTATGCAAACATCTGTGTTCATAGCAATGTCCTGAAATACATCCTCTATGTCTTCTAGTTCTTTCACAGTTTTAGGTCTTGTATTTTACACTTTGATTTCTTTGGAGCTCATTTTTATGGTAAGAGATAGATTACTTTCATTTTTCTACATGGAAATATTCATATTTATCTGCATCATTTATTGAGAGTACTGTCTTTTTGCAATGTGTTTTTTGGTAGTTTTCTTAAATATCACTATGGCTAAAATTAAAAGTATTAATTTATGTTATTTTTAAAGTTCATGTACCATTAGTCTAGGTATCAGTGTCTATACCACTATCTCACTGTTTTGGTCAGCTTAGTTTTGCAGTAGGTTTTGATGTATATGCTTGCATGCCCCCAGCTTTATACTTTGGCTTGAGATTGTTTAGTTATTAAGAATCTTTTGTTATTCCTTTACATATGAATTTAAATAGTTTTTTATATTTCTTTGACCAGTAGCATTAAAATTTTCATAAAAATTGTATTGAATCTTTGTTTTTTTTTTTTTTTTTGGTACTAGGAATCGAACTCATGACTCTGTGCTTTCCAGGCAGGCGCTTAAGCCACTGAGCTAAATCCCCAGCCCTCATACTGAATCTTTAGACATCATTTGGTAGTGTGGACATTTTAACAATACTAAATGCCAATTCATCAACATTGGATGATTTGCTGTGTGGTCATGTGTTCTCATTTTCTTTCATCAGTATTTTATAATCTTTTATTTTAGTGCTCATTTTCCCTTGGTTAAGATTTTCATGAGTTTTTTATTTGTTTGTTTGTATTGTTCTTACCTTTTTTGAGTGGGATTCAGTAGTTTATAAATGTTGCTAATTTTTGGTTGCTTTCATATCCCCAAAATTTATAAATTGTCTTTTGTCATTTCTAACAATTTTGGCAGCACTTTTAAATTTTCTTACATATAATATCATGCCTTTGAAAATGTATAACTTTGTTTCTTCCTTTACAACTTAAATCTCTTTTTTTTTCTTCATCTTATTAAAACAATTCCCTAGAAGAGCCTTCTTGAGTATGGGTCTTCAGACATTTTCCTCAAATGAAATTTTGACATGTTTCTATCTTGCTCCCATATTATGGGGAGTTTTGATGATTTCTAAAATGCCTTCAAACCATCTTTCTTATTTCCCTTGTACAAAATATTGTACTTGGCTTATGTTTAGTATCACTAATATCTTTGGCAATCACACTACCTTTGGCCCCAACTTTATACATGGTTCCTTGTGAGCCAGAATTGAAGGGTTTTTTAAATTTTTTATTTTTTTAATTTTATTTAAAGAAAGGGGAAAAATAAAGCAAAACAGAAAAAAGGGTATAAGCAATACAGAATTTCAAAAAAAATCAACAGTAACAAATCACTAGTTGATGCATTACATATCAATGTCTTGGATGTAGTTGTTCAAGTTACAAAATTAAAACATACAAAGTGGACATTCAAACAGTGAGGCTGCCGACAGTTCTGTTCTCTGATCCAACCAAAACTTAACAACGTAATTATCAATACTGCACCCTTAAATATATATGCAGTTATATCCTTTAGAGCACTTGCTTTTCCTCCTTTTACATTTTAAGTCCATTATCTGTCTAGTTATATCATGTTTAAGGTTGCTCAGTACCTTACTGGTCTGTTTTGTTGTTGTTATTTACTTTTTAAATTTTTTTCTTATTTATTATTATTTTTTATTTTATTTATTCATTTTATTTTGAAGGTAGTAAAATACAGCAGAACAAGACAGGACATAGCCAACTGAGGCAGTGCAGTAAAATTGATACAGAACCTCACAGTAGGTTATAGGAATAATAGCAATAGGTACAATAGTATATCTGGTTTTCATCACAATAGTTGTTCCTTTTTACTCAGGTAGAGCAATATTGAAGTAAATGTCAAAATTATAAAAACAGAATATTGAATAGAGCAATACCATTTATTAGAACAGAGCAAAACCGAGATAAAAATATTTGCCTTCAAAGAGATGGCAGAAGAAAATCCCCCTTATTTGCTGTATTGCTTGTAGTCAAACTCGCAAGACATGCTCAGATCTCTGACTCTCACTTGCTAGTATGTTTGATTCTTAGCCCTCGCCCCGGTAGGCTCACAGCCACCCTCCAGAGGGCTGAACTGGCTGCCTGTTTTCCCAGCCCCCTAAGGTCCTACATGACCTGTGGCAGACCTCAGGAACTGCTGATATGGTAATCGCCCTGGGGTGGCCGCAGCTTGCCAGGCTACAGCCACTTACCAAAGCAGCATGCTGGTGGCTCTTTTTTTTTTTTTTTTTAATTGCTTTGCTTTTCTCTTTCCTCCATATTCTCACTGTAAATCTGGATAAAAGCAGCCACTGGTATCCAGGCCACAGCTTTAATATTGGACTGTATTGAAATGTCATCTCCTATACTAATTAGTTTATCTTCTTTAATCTCAGCCTCTCCTCAAAATTAGGACATTTGTAAAATGTGCACAAATTTTCCCCAAAACGTAACACAAATGTCCTTTAGTGCACTTTTCTGTAGAGTCTTCATTTCCAAAACAAACTCATGAACCAGGCCGTATGTATCCACATTCTTATCAGGATTCTTGTCCTCTGTGTTCTTACTAGAATTACCCATCAGACTATGCTTACTTCATTCCAGGATTTCTATAACTTTTTTCTCCAAACTATTTCAGACAGGTCCCACATGTTGTATAAGAAACTTCTTATCCCACCTGCTCATATCCAGTCATAGGAATAATCCCACTTCTCTGTTACCAGTTTTCTGTATTAGTCATCTTTTATGTCTCTGGGACAAAGTACCTGACACAATTCAGAGAAGGAAAGGTTTAATTTGCCTCACAGTTTCAAGGGATGCAGCTTAGGGAAGACTGGGTGTTAGGGAGACATGTAATAAAGCATGGCAGAGCAAAAATATTAAGTTCATGACAGCTGGGAAGTAGAGCAGGGGAACAGTGCCAAAGCAAACGAGGAAGTGGCACAGGTGTAGATCTCAAGTGTTATTTCCATGATCCCACGGACACACCTAGAAGTGTGCTTTACTAATCCCCTGGGCAGCGCCTAAGCCAATCAATTAAGCTTACCCACCATACCTCAAATCATATTAGATACTACCAGAAATGAAGATTTTACTGACAAGTAGGAACTTACTGTTTTCTTAATTTATTTCTGGTTGTTTTGTGTATCCTTCATTCCTCTATTCCTCCGTTCATTTTTGTTGTTGTGGTTTGATGGTTTTATTCACTGATGAATTTGATTTATGCTTTCTTCTGTATCTTCACTGCTACTAATTTTCATCATTTCCCATGTTTTCATGATGGCTGTTATTATTCCTGAGCTTTCAAATGTAGGAATTTTAAGCATTTATTGTAAGTGTGTTTGAATGGTGATGAATTTTTACTTGTCTGGGAAAGACTTCCTTTGTCATTCATTTTCCTTACTTAACTATTTCAACTGTATTATTATTTGTTGATCTGGTTCAATTTTCTACTAATGATTGAATTTTCATAAGTCATTTTAATCCACAAATATATACAAAACACAACTTTGTTGCATACAATGTTCTTAACTGGCAATGTTTTTTTCTTTCAGTAATTTTAATATATCATCTCATTCTTTCCTTATTTATAGTTTCTTTTCAAGAATCTTCTGTTAGTATGATAGATATGCCTATACATGTGATTTGATTATTTTAGAATTTTTTTTCTCTTTGTACAATATGACCGTCAGGAAACTCTCATTAGTTATATTGTAGGTAAGTTTCCAACTATTTCACTTAATTTGAGCATAGATTTACACATCTTTTTCCTTTGTTTTAATAAACATTCATAATTGTTTCTAATTACATCTATGTTGGCTATAATTTAGGTATAAATAAAAAAAATCTCTTCTCAACTGCCTTCACAAAGCCAAGCAATAGACATGGAATTTAGGATACATAAAAATTTTTGCTTACTCCAAAACTTGCCTTTCTGAGGTGTATCACATTCATCCTACACTTTTCTGTGCAAGTCAAATATTCCCAATCAACTTAGAAATACCCCCCAAAAAATGGTTAACGAGTTCAATTTCATTAGAGATTCTTACAGCCTCATTGTTACTCTACTATTATAAATGAGTGACTATTTTGAGGTTGTTATTTTAATCTTAGTTTTTATTTTTGCTTCTCAAAAATTAGTGAAAAGTAACAAACAGATCATGTTAACAATACAATTGACTAATTGTGGAAAATATAATTGTGAACTTTGGAACAACTGCATACAGATTACATAAGAGAGCAAAATAGACTCCGTTATGGTTTAGATTTAAAGTGTCCCTGCCAAATTTCATGTATTTAAAAGGTAAATGATCAGAGGAACACTATGCTTATCAGTGGATGAGTCCGCTGGTTAGTTCATAGCCGAATGTACGGTTAGGATGTGGCCTGGTTGGAGGGGATCACTGGAACTGACCTGGAAACGTATTCTTGTGCGCAGCTCCTTCCTTTGCTCTATTTCCTGGCTGCCACAGGGCAAGGATCTTTCCTCTTCCAAGCCCTTTTTGTCAGGAGCTAATCAACCATGCACTAAGTTGTTCAAAAATCACCAACCAAAATAAACCTCTCCTTTAAGTTATGGGTGTCTCTGTTTTGTCTCAGCAGTGGGAAAGTGACAAATACAAAGTTCTTTATCCATTTTATGGTAGGTTAATGAAAACAGGTGTGACTCAGGCAGTTCTTAATGCCTAGTAGGTATTCAGCTAATATTATTTTGCTTCTTAATGAAATTGCTAATGTTAACATAAAATTAATTCTTTACTAGGAAAAGTAAGAATTCTTGTCAAAAGTTTCAAGGGTGTCTCACAAAATACTTTGAATGAAATAAAAATTTTCTCTAAAGAAATGATGATTACCCAGTAATCACACAATAGCAAAGTAAAAAGAGGTTAAACCATAAAGTTCATAACAGAGGTTATAACATTTAGCCCCAAACAAATATTTTCCTCTGTTTATTATAAGGATTTTCAATTTTCATATTGCACTTTTTGTGGAAAATTAAGAATTTAAGAAGACAGTATGTCCCAAAGCTACAGTGTACCAAAGTTACATTCTGTTACTTCAATATATTTAGTGAGAGAAAAAACTCTATTAGAAAAGCTATTATGGAAAGGAAAATGTCACTATCAGAAAACTTATTTTAGTGAGCTTTTTTCTTATCCAAACAAGAGTCTTCTGAAAAAGAATCAGAATTCTTATGAGTTAATAACAGAGACATGAAATAGAATATCAACAAGATATTATAATATGATAGAATCTAACTGGCTTGCCCTAGTGAAAATAAAACTCTAATTAACCAAATGTTTCTGAAACACAGCCCTTAGGAATTCCTTGTGCTGTACAATATGCACTTTTAATTAAGGTATTGTTTGCAAAAATAATGGACATGATTTTTGAAGTGCAAAAATTCAGATTTTACAAGCACACATTATAAAAACACTATAAAGAAATTGTCTAATAAGTAACTGAGATAAGTCCTGCCTAAGAGAATGTATTAACGACTTTCTACAAGAAACATGTTTGTAACAATAAATTTATGAGTAAAGCAATGTCCTGCAATTCGTTGTTGCTGAGTATGTGTAGCTGGTAAAAGCAAAACCATTCAAAATTAGATCTGTGGTGATTTCATCCCTACATAATAGACTAGACACTACTACGACCCTGACAACTTGAAGCTTAGCCTGACTCAGACATCAGATTGTGACCCTACTAAAAAATTGATGGTTAAAGGTTATGTGACCCCTGTTAATAGATTTTGATGTTCTCATGTATCATTTCTCAGCTCAACAGCATATTAGTGTTGTCTGATCTTGTGTCAAACACCATCCTAAGTCAGATACAAACAAATGCAGACCAACATAAGGAAGCACAGCCCACAGATTGACACCTGCAGTACAAAAGAATCTTCTGTGTACATGGAAGCAACAACCATGATTATTTCTATCCAGGATGATATATAAGTATTATTTTACCATGTCACTTACATGAAAAAATAAAGCACAATAAAATAAATCTGTTAAATTTTTGAGAAATTTCATCCCTCTCCACCTACAACATATAAACTATGAATAATTACATAAAACATTTATAAAAGTCCTATCATTTCTATTCACATTTCCAGTTGGAACCTCCATTTTTTTAAAAATCTACTAGGGAAAAAGGAAATTTTACAAACCTAATTTTAAATTTTAATTTTATAGTTTGGAAATAAAATCTATTTGACTGGAAATAATAGCTTCAATTCCCTTCATGTGTGGTTTCTTGCTTTCTACCTGGGACAATGTCTATCCAATCTCTGAAATGACTGCACACCAGGTAACTGGTTTAGTGTATTACATATGTATTGTTATGTACAAATGACCCACATTTGGAAGTTTAAAACAGCAAAAGTGTATTATTTCACAGTGTTTGAGGACCAGAAACCTCAGAGTAACTAAACTTGGAGTCTCTAACCAATTGTAGACAGACTCTTGACAGAACTGCAGCCATTTCAAGGTCACCCTGGTTGCTCATATGCTTCAGCTCTTCATCCCTGCACTTTCCCAAAAGTCTGCTGCAAACACACAAGGTCCCTCTCCAGAGTGTGAAATCCCCCAGGAAGCACGAGTGGATAGTTGTGGTCAGTTCGAGGATTTCATGGTCTATCAAAAATGTAGACAGAGCACAGAAGGGCAGCATTTCATGAGATTTATTGTGTGGCACTATACGCATTTGTATGGGGAAGTTCCTCAGAGCTGGATAGTTTCTAGAAATAGCAATATGTGGTCACCACCCAGAAGAGGACAAGAGCAAATAAACTCTTGAAGAATAATGGAACCAAAGAGAAAGTTTAGATTTCCAGGTGATGTCATTCAACAGCAAGCTGGATGTCTGGATCAGTAATCCCCTGAGAGCAGCTGCACTTTGAAGTCCTATAGGTACACACTTCAACTCCTCCCTTGTTATCAGACAATGAGCGCATTTAATGGGATATTCAAGGCAGGCAGGCTCTGACTAGCTAAAAAGATGTGCATATTTAAAGAAACTTTATGTGCAATAATTTGACTTTTGTACTTGCAAGATTTGAGATAATGTCCTTGTCCTACTGTGTAGAAGTAAGTAATATCAGGGCCAATGTACAGGGATCACATTAGGTTCATCTATATAATAACATATAAGGCAGAAACTATGTTCTTTAATAATTTAGCCTCTGAGTCAATATATCATCACTTCTGCAACGTGAAAATGATAACAGATAAATCCTGGTACCAGACAGTGGGACTACACAAAAATGAGAAATCCAAGAGGTAGAGAACATTGGAACCATCTTAAATGCTAACTGCTACAACTATAAGGAAGCACAGGCTAATAACTACTAACAGTTTCCTTCTAGTGGAAAAACCTGACCAAGAGCCAAACTCTGGCGGTCTGGATATTTAAGACATTTTTTTGCACTCTAATCGCTGAAACTAGGTTTTTATCTTGGCCTTACCTAGTTTTTTGGATTCAATCCTTTGCTTCTTTAAACTGGATTACTTTCCAGATCTTGATTTCCTTAGCTGATGTTTGGATGTCAACTATATTAACCCTGACCTATTGCAATCACCCATCCACTTCCTCCTCCATTTCCCACCAACCACTGCTGTTGGATTATCACAAAATTGCATTGTGGGACCAAACTTTTGAGGATAAGATTACTATAAACATCTCCTGAAAATTCATTTGAAGACAGTTAACTGACAAAACATATCGTAAGATCAAAAGCAATAATTTTTTCTCAACGGTTATTCTTCAATGGCTGCAGTTTTAAGCAAAAAAAAAAAAAAATCTTCAAAACATTTAGTGAGTATCTGGTTAAACATCTCTAATCGGAAGTTCTAGAAAATACAGTCTTAACTATACACAAGAATCCTTTTGTGGATTCACTGACCTTGACTTTGTTCTTAATAAAAAGTGACACTGAGATGATTCTATGGAGAAGAAGAAAAAGTATAACATTCAAATCTGAGTATCTACATTGTTGCTAAAATTAGGATGCATTTTACCTTATACAATGGAGAATTTGAGAATTCTACTGAAGCCAACTCCTAAAAGTAAATTTTGAAATAAATATTTTATTGTGTGTTAAAATGCCTGTTCGGCTTTGCTCCAGGTAAACTCTCACACTCCTCCTCTTCCTCCCACTCCCCTTCTTCCTCCTCTTTCTCCTCACCCCCCTGCTTCTACTCAACTTCCTTCTCCTCCTTCTCCTCCCCTCCCTTCCTCCTCCTCCTTTTCCTCTTCCTCTTCTTATTCCTCTTCCTGTTAGCTTTTCCCAGTGCTTGGGGTTGAGCCTGACTTCAGCTACTTGATAAGTGACCTATATCACTGAGCTAAACACGCAACTCCTCCTCTCTTTGTTTTTAATAACAAATGACTTTCTAATGTCTAACAAATGAGTCGGTCAATGGTTGAAATAATTATATTTGAGGACATTGTATATTTTATAATACTAATTTTATATGAGAAATGCATTTGGAAAGTAAGAATGTGTTTTGAACAAAGTAAAAATATCTCAAACAGGATTTTTTTTAAAGAATTTTCCCTTCTTTTTCTCTATATTCTACCAATATAGTGTGACCTATTATACACTGGTATAGAAAATTTCTTTAAACTATAGTTAGACATCTCTTCACATATACCCAGATATGTTATAATTGTTAATGTTACTAAACATAAATTACAAGAGTTATTTTAAAAAGTATGTTTTTGACCTTAAGGATATTCTGAACAATGTGAAGCAAATAAATACTTCTAGTGATGAAAGACATTTGTGTGTGTGTGTGTGTGTGTGTGTGTGTCCATCTGCCTGTCTGTGTGAATATACTGAAGAACTGAGATAGTATTCTTTTCAGTTACCATATCATGAATGCTTCAAGTTCATCAATACCACAACTTTTGAAAACTGAAATATCCCAAGATAGTTTTATTAATGGGGATTTAGAAATTCAAGAGCTTGCACCTTGAGGTCAACCACATCAAGGATGCCGCCAGTAGCTTCTATCTATTTTTAAGCAGATCACATGGGCTGGAAACTGAGACCATGGGAAGGTGATTCGGTGACTGATTTTTACCTCTTCCTTTTTGCTAAACACATATCCATCAGCTCATACAGTTCAGTTAGGAAAGATTGAGTACATCATTTATACTTGCCCTAATCCCCTAACTGTGAGCAGACATGCAGAACAATCCCTGTCTAGACAGAGCTTAGGCTTTGTACAATCATTCAAGAGTGATTATGGAGTCATAACTTCTAGAAGTTGAAAAATATAAACAACTGTTTTGAATGATACCTCTTTATAGTACTTGAGTATCACACTTAAAATGTTTATTATGATTTAATATTTTATATATCTGGCCCTTAAAATGAAAGAAAAAGGGAAAATTTACATGATGTATCAGGCAGCTTACAGTCCAGCTAAAGCAAAAGTTTTAAACAAATAATTACACAAGAGTATAAGTAAAGATTGTAATAAGTACAAAGTACCATGTAAGCATATGCCAGATTCTGACCGTGTATGGTGTATCAAAGAAAGGTTGCCATAGGAACCAAGATTTGGACTAAGGTTTTGCTTTCAAACTTTTTCTTTTTTATTAGTACATGTTTGTAGCACATAATGATTGTATTCACCATATGGAGTTAGTACATGTACATAATATATCTTAATTATTATTTACCCTTCTTGAGATAAGATTTAAAGGATAAAATGGTTTAACTAAAGGGAAAAGAGAGAGAAAGGCTCCTAACAATAGAGAAATAATGGTAAAGACAGGAAAATTAAATAAATAAAAGTCTAAGTGAAGGTGAGAGAGAGTAAAAAAAGGAGTTGAAGACTGGAGCTGTGTATCAGAAACATAATATGGTTTCCTGTGGATGTGGTGCACATACAATTTATTTTCTAAGCTACTTCTGAAAGTGAAAAGTGGTGCTAATATTTTTCTCATGACATGAGGCATAAATCATGATGCTCAAAGGTAAATAAGAATTTATGGTGTTTCTTCATGTAGGCCATGTTAAGGAATTTGCTCTTAATCATAAGCTCATAAAAAATTGAAAAATAATAAGCCTGAGCAATTCATGATTTTACTGGTTCTTCAGAAAAATCCCTCTGATTGAAATGAAAGGGAGACTGAGAAACCTGTTTATGTTCTACATAATCTGTCCAAATAAGGTATGACGGAGAGTGCCACAGTGAAATCAGGATAGGAAATAAAATAATTAGAAAGGTTGGGGATGACACATCGATACCAAATCTGCTTACATTACATAAAAGGAGAGAGATAAGGTCTCAGGTAGGTCTCAAGGAAATTTTTATATTGGCAGTATCTTGTAGCCATAAACTACCAGGTGAGGAGCACAGAGGTTAGTAAAGTTGGATGACTGACTTAATGTAGTGAAGGAAACACAGACCATGGACCATTTCAACAAGACTGTGTAGAGAGAGATTTATAAGGTTTGGAAATACAATGTGGTGAAAGTGCAAAAAAAGTTGAATTTGGTTCTGAATCACATACTGTTTCTCAGAAGGGATAATTCTGATTGAGTTTCCTAGTCATTCTCATTTAGAAGGCAAGAAGAATGGAGTAAAACTAAATTGGAAATGAGATAATGATTCATACCAAGGGAATGTATGAGGACACTGGGTTATTTTTTAAATTTGGACAACTTTCTTGATTTGTTTGTGCTTAGACATAAGTTACAAAGTGACAAAATTGCTGTCTTGACCTATCATAGTCGCAGAGTGGCTTTTCTCATGTTGTTTACTTAAGTGGCTTGTGTTGAGTAGAACAGCTGTAACTGCCAGGCCAATTTACAGTAGTGTCAAGACTCAGTAGCTGATCATCCCTGGGAAGCCTCTGAATTTTTTCCTTTTCTCACTATAGGTGACTTCAAACACTGAAGTGAAGATACAAGAATGTAGTTGGGTATATGAGTATGTGAGTGTAGACTTATGGTAGTTATGTTGTAATAATAACGACTTCAACATAATTGATTTGTATTAATTTAACCTTGTAGTAACTTTAAGAACTGATTAATATGTTTGTTTGTTTGTTTTGCCTGTTTGAGACAGAGTTTCACTATGCAGTTAAAGCTGGCCGTGAACTCACTTTGTAGCATAGGGTAGCCTTGAACTCATAGTTTTCCTCCTGCCTTAGCCTCCTGAGTGCTGGAATTACAAGCATGAACCACCACAGCTAGCTCATAACAACTGATTACATTTGTCCAGTTTAATAGTTAAGAAAATTAAGACAGTGTAACAAAATTGCCCAAATTACACAGCTAGTAATTGACAAAGCTGAAATTTTAACCCAAGTATCTTGATTCCAGAGATTATTCTTAACCATAATACAATAAAATTGTAAAACCTTTAAGACAAAAGATGTTTGAATCCTGATTCATACACTTAACGGTTATATAAATTTGAAAAGGATGATTTAACTTCTTTGAGTTTTGTTTGTCATCTCAGCAACATGGAGACATATAATTTAAATGAGTAGGTATTAAAATGCCTGCTGTGTATGAAAGTACCTGGAATTGTGTTTAATACCTAACAGACACACTGTGATTTGCAATGAAATTTAGATTAAGATGTTCTGGCATCACTTGATACACAATTTGTCCTGAGGTTAAATGACAGCAAGTAAATGTAGGCCAAAGAAAATATATTTGGAAAGATTTCCATTCTCAGTGCTTTACAAAACTCTTCATAAAGTGGTCAAGGATCTGTGAACAATGAAGATAAAATATTATTTGGTCATTTTAAAAAATCATAGCTATGAAAAGTTAGTAAAGCTAACATTTAATCGGTTTTCTAAAACATCCCTGAGAAAGGAAGGATAAATGGGATACAGATGCGTATTCACATGACTACCAAATTCTCCATTTATTTTGAGTTTGTTGGATAAAGTTTTCTTTTCAAAATATTATGAACTCTTAAAATATAAAACTTATTTGGTTAGCCTGATACTCATTCTTTTGCCTTTTATAGCACATATATGTTTTAAATGTGATAAAGAAACCATATCTCAATAGGATTCACGGTAGCTTCTGGCTTGGCAGTTATGTAATAAATACTTGTCCAGACACATAACAAAATAGCATGCTAGCATGAACATCTGTGGGTAGAATATAGTATTTGTTAGATCTGGATTTGTACTTGAAGACTGCAATTGTTTATGGTAGTGGCTTTTAGTCATGGATTCAGATAACTGACAGGGAAATGAGCATCATTCAGGGGCTGAGAAAAATGTCTTTCACTGGATGTCAGGACTATTCACAAAAGTGGCATCAGTCAAAATGGAATCTATCATTCTTATATTTCACCACCACCCATTCAGTGTTCAAAAAATAGTATACCTGCCTGTATTAAAAATATTTAAATCATGGAATGGCTAAAGTGTAAGTGAGAAAGGTAAGGTTGTTTTGTAAAAGACCGTGTCTTCAATTTCACCAAATCAGGTTTTTTAAAGCTCAAAGCAATTTTCTATAATCTTGCTTAATGCTGGATAAAGTGTGCATCGATTTTTTCAACACAGTCACTTTTTTCATTAATAGAAAGAAAGCCACCCACTTCTCCACTTAAATAACCATCACATTGTCAGTCATGTTACTATCTTAATAAAAAAATATTTACATTACATATATATGTGTCAAGTTGATTGAGTTGTTTATGTATAAAGCATTATCTCTAATATCGTGGTCATTTGACTTAAATGTACAGAAGCATAGAAGATAGCTTTTAAAAATTTCCTGTGGAGTTTGAGGTACTGCTATTTGAAATTTGAGTTTTAGGACAAACTGGTGATGAATTATGATTATATGATGTGGTCTGCAATATGTCTTGTAATTTTATGGTTTGTAACTAAGCTATTCATATTGCTTCTTGAGTAATACTTTCATATTTTCAAATTTTTCATGATTATCATAGATTTTTATCATTTTTCAGATTATCATCAATTTTGCAATATGGGATACAAGAAAGAGTAGACATGTAATGAGCAAAATAACTTTAATTTGGAAAGCTATTTCTGTCACTGCATAGCCTTGGGTTCATTTGGGTTGGGTAGGTGGTACATTTAAACACAACCTTAGCTTTCCCGTATGCAATATGCATAACTACCTTGCAAGGCTGTTGTGAACTCTTACTGTAGGTGATTCCAAAAGCACATCTTTTCACCGTTTTTTCTTCATAAATTACACTGCTTTCATTGAGTACAGAATTGGACATAATAGCTCCTGTAAAAAAGCAAAATTTAAAAGCAAATTTAGAGAGGTAAAAACATACTCCAACTTTGGTTTCTTCTTTTTAATTAACTCTCTGATATCTTATTTGAATTCCAAGGCTCAGAAGAATATTATTTTCATAAAATAAGCTATTGTAAAGGAATAATATAACATTTCTTTCCAAAAGTATTTTTTCATATTTAAGATTAAACAGAAGATATTTTAATGCCAAAATGCAGAGATTGAGTGTTAATAGATGGAAATCTTTAACCAGTATAACTAAATCTTCTTACCTGTCTCCAACATTCTGACGTACTCATTTGTTCTTAATAAAATTGAAGAACATAGCTTTTGTTTAGCCTGCATTGGTCAACGGACCTCGCGAATGCATGGGTATACCTGATCACAGAGGAAAAGTGGGGCTCAGCTACATGAAGCACATATTTAGACAGTTTCTCTGCTACTCCAAACACCAGGGCTGAAAAAATGAGCAGATCACACTCCCCACTGTCACACTCAGTGAAGAATTCTGTTTCTCAAGCTGGCTATGCAGTCATCAGAGATAAAGCTTCTGGGCCCTTGCACGAATCTGTTCAGACAGTGTAACAAAATTGCCCCAAATCACACAGTTAGTAATTATCATAAAGGAACCCCTAGACGTGGACCCATGGGCAGGAAGTTTATCAATGAGAAAGGCATTTTAACTATAGAAATTTAGGCAGTTTCCCTTTTTTCCTATGACATTCCTGTGGTTATGTTTCCTCCCTTACTACACAGTACTGAAATGGATATCATGCTAGATAAAGATTCAGGTGAGAATTTGAGTTGAAAATACAATCGGCTGGGTTGGCATTATTTCGGTATGCCAGTTTACTTGGTTGACATCAATTTTATGTATAGATAAGTTGTTTCTAGTCAACTCAGGGTAGGAATGGCTTCTAGGTGATACTACACACATGGCATCTTTTTAATTTTCATTTTTATTTGTGCATGTTTTTGGTATATAATGATTACATTCACCATAAAGTTTTAGTGCATGTACATAAATATCTTGATTCTACTTTCATTCTCTCCCCTTCTACCTTTTTGCTGCTACCTCATAGATCTCTTCCTTTTTGAAAAGATCTTTCTCTCTATTTCTTGCTACTTATCTTTGATTTTGCTCTTTAATTGGCTTATATCTTTGCTTTCTCACATAAGAGAAATCTCTGATATTTAAGCTTGTGTGACTGATTACTCTTACTTAAAATTATGGCCTCAAGATGCATTAATTTTCCTATAAATGACTGATGCATGTGCTCACTTATGGCAGAATAGTACTCCATTGTGCTTATTTTCTTTATCCATTCATCTGTTGATGAACATGTAGACTGCTTTCAAGATTTAGCCAACACAAGTGGTAGTCCTATAAACATGGGTCTGTATGTACCACTGTAATTTGATATCTCTTCAAGTAAGACACACAAAAAGGGAAAAACTAAGTCAAATGGAATTTCTGATTTTTTTTTTTGTTTCATTGTTGTTGTTTGGTTTCGAGGAATTTCTATACTGTTTTGTATAATGAGTGTACTAGTTTACATTTCCACCAAAAAATATAGAAGTTTCTTTTTCCCTGAAACCTCACAAGCATTTGTTATTATTTGATTTCTTGGTGATAACCATTCTCCCAAGAATATCAGTGTTGTTTTAATTTGCATTTCTCTAGTGGCAAAGATATTGAACAATATTTGATGGATTTGTTGGTAGATTGTACTTCATTCCTGAGATATCTCTATTCATTTTAGCTGCCCACTTTTGATTTTTAGAGGGTACCTAATTTTCTTAGTTCTTTTCCTATTCTAGGTATTACTCCTCTAGATACTGTTTGAGGGATAGCTAGAAAAGCTTTTCCCACTATTTAGGTTCTGTCTTCACTTTGTTGTTTGTTTCCTTTGCTGTGAAGAAGATATTTTTTTAACTTGATAAGATTTCATTTATTTACTGACAAGAATGTACAAGATTGGAATGTATTTAGCCTAAGAGTATGTGTTAAAGTGTGAAACATAGAAGACAATAGAGAACAGGAGAAAAATGTATCATGGAAACAGAATATAATAAATTAAATTAATATTGTTGTAACACTAACTTCCATACACATTTAAAGTTTGGTCTAGTTAGCTATAACTTAACTTGATGTGCAAACATAGCTTACTCTTAAAACAATCTCAACAAATCACAAAGGGGCAATTTGTTATTTTCATGTTAAAATAAACTGAACTGCACATGAACTGCAACCAATCAGGCTGTCTTTCCTTCACTTTTGCTTATTGAAGTCATTCCCATTTCTCTGACTCTAAATATAACCTGTCCACATGGTCTAACAGATTCACTCAGAACTGATTTTGGTGCTGAGACTAAATTCTTACATTATTTCTTTCTTAATTAAACTTTGCATTTAATGTACAAATTTTTCATTTAACAAGCTAATTTGTAGGTAGTTTGTTCAATAACAATGTTTGAAATTTTAAGGAGAATAGTTGGTTCTTATCGCAATGTAGCCAAAATGGAAATTATTTTCAACCAGGAATGTATTTGACAATCCTGTAAATATTATTATAAATGTGCCATACTTTTTTCTTTTTTAATGAGAATGATACTATATACGATGCATAATGAACAAATTTGGTGCAAGGCTACCCATACTAATCATGATGATATATCATCTAAACCATTCCAGCATATAGGGTTGTATTTAGCATATCTAATGCATGCCATCCTGATGGTACATGGTGGGTCTGCATTTGCAGATTATATAAAGGAAGTGATTCATTAAAGGTAGTCGATTATTACACAGGAATAGTCAGATTTTAGAATGAAAATACAGAATCCCAGGATATGGACACTGCATCTCAGGAACTTAGCCACTGGTGAAATTTTGCCTGGTGAAAATTGAATCTGCAAAAGTTCAACTGTCTTTGGGATCAAGCTGTTCAGGAGGTGATATCATAGAAGCCAAGCATCCATTGAAGGCAAAATTGCGTTCTGCAGTTCCCCCGCTACCATCCAAAACCATATCTAGCTGTATTTACATTGAAGGAATATTGAAGGGGAAATAAAATCCTCCTAGCAGACAGAAGCCCCATGTAATGCAGATTTTACTTCCTAAACATCACATTTTTGAGAGGTGACTCTGTAAAGGAGAGATACAAACTGAATCATTATTTCGTAAGGCTATACCTGTCTCCACATTCAGATCCCAGTACTGCTGGATATAATGCCACAAGCACTCTAAGGGTCAACTTTCTATTCCAGTATGCAACTATCTGAGGACCCACAAAGCCTCTTCACAGTGGAGGACTCATCCACTGTTCCAGCCCATCACTGACATTTCTGTTGCAGACTTCCCTCTTGCTTTCTCTGTACTTGAGCTTTTCCTGCCTTCTCAGAGATACTTTTTTCTACCCATTCTATTTAATAATGTAACCTCTTCACTCTTTGAAAATTTAGTCTAGTTCGTTGTTTTTCATGACATTAACATAACGTGATATTTTAGTCACATAAGTATTTTTTTTTCTTTTATCACTGGAAAGGAACTTGAAATCTGGGACTGTATCTATTGTGACCCCTACCCTATTCCTTAGACCAATGTCTGCTACATGGGAGGACACAAAAATAATTTACCAAATAAATGATGTAGTGGCTTATACATTTTCCCCTGGTCAGAGATCATGCATCTAAAACATTCACATAATTTGAGATACCCTGCTAGAAATTGCTTCCAGGGGATCTTGAGTTACTGCAGACAGTATTTGACAGCTTCTTTCACTGGAGAGAAAAGTAATAACTGACATTGGCAGGCTACTCAGCCAAATTTGATTTTGGAGAGAATCATTCTTTTCATGAGTTTTCTTAAAGAAAACAGAATCCTAGAAGATGCATTTTCATTTATAGAAAAAGTCTCAGGATTATGAAAATCATGGGTATAATATTTATATGGCAACATTATGGATGCTTATTAAAACAAAAACTAATTACCATATCTTTTGCCTGAAGTTGTAATGATATTAAAGTAGAGAAATGTAAGGATGGTTTTTGCTTTGTTTGTTTTGTTTCTTGAATTTTTTTTATTTTGCAGTTCCATAGTTTTATTTTTAACCTATAATGTGTTTATGGAAATAAACAAGAAAAGTACCTACTTTTGATGGATATGGAAACTTTATGAACTCTACAAATGAAATACAACCCACAGTTTACTTTTCCTGTGATTCATCAGAAGCTTCCAATCTTTTGGCAACTACAGCTGGAGCATAGAATAAAAGTGATCAAAGCAGATAAAATTATTTGTCATTCTGGCTGTTTCTATGCAGATACAAGACACTGTTACTTTAAGGAAACTCAACTCAATACACCTTCAAAAGAGGTAAGTGGATCAATATTGTGTTCTATAGCACCAGCTTTCTTTGATAAATTGTATCAACAGTAAGCCCTCATCACAGATACTGTGTGACAGCAGGAGAAGGCAGTTGCATCCATATTCCAGGAGGACACAGGAGTTATCGTTCACATGATTAAGAAGCTCAACCTACCATCTGAGTCTGTAGATCAATAAACCAGATCTAGGATATCTACGCTACTGCTTCACTATTTATACTGCCAATAATTTCTCAGCTGTTTCTAATGTACTCTCTTGAAAAAATTTGAGATGTCTATTAACCATAAATTAATCAGGCAACAAATATACTTAAGCATCTATTGTATATAAAATAGTGGCTGGGCATGATTTTGTATATATGTAAACCCAGCACTCAGGAAGGAGGCTGAGGCAAAAGTATCATTGCAAGTTTCAGGCCATCCAAAGCTACATAGCCCCACAGTAAGTTCAAAGCCAGTCTGTACTACATAATGAGACTCTGTCTCAAAAAAGTTTTTTTTATATATATATAATATATATATATATATATATTATATATATATATAAAGTTTTATAACTTTATATATATAAAAAGTTTTATATATATATATTTGTATATAATATATATATATAAAAGTTTTATATATATATATATTTTATATATATATTTTATATATATATAAAATGTGGTGAGCATAAAGAAAAACTGCAAGCAAAAGAAAAATCTGAAAATGAGTTCTTACATTTTTATCCTTAAGATGAAAATTGATTTGAAAAATACAGACAAAAAATAAGGACCCAGCATGATTTAAGTGACTAATACATGAGACTGAAGATTAAAGACTGAAGATTGCTTACTGAAAGTCAAAGCAAGCAGAAAAGACTGATTTTGAAGATTGGAATCTTTGGAGAGAGAGAAAACAGAAGAAGATAAAAGATCACTCAATGAAAAAGAGTACAACCAATCTGACAGAAACAGAGAGGAGATGCTGTGCAGTTGTAGAGAAGAAATTAAAAAGGAAATGTTTAAAGGCCCAAAAGACAAATAAAATAATTTGTCTGTCATGCATCTGAGCAGCTTCTCAAGTGTATTAGATATAATACTTTATAGTAAATATTTTGTGGTGACAACTTCATTATAAAGAAGTGAATTATCAATATATCAAAACAAAAATGTAATGTCTTACCTGTAATATAAAAACAATATGGTGAGAGAATAATTTGTAACAAAATATTACTGATATGCATTTAGGTCTGCAAATGTTTAGAAATGATTGTAATAGCATACATAAAAAGTTCAATAGTATCTGCAAGAATAATTATCATGAATGAATGAAACAATGAATGATTGAAACAGAATAGATATTTAATAGTTCTTTCTTAAAAATCTACAAAAGTGATGGCTATTGATAATGTAATGAAAATATTAACTTTTCCTCAAACTCTTAAAAATATTTTCAGTGTAAATGTTTGTTGAAAACTGGAAAATTCACAGTATCTCAAAGTGTGCAAAATACTTTAATTTTATTGAAGTGTTAACTAAAATAATTTTAAGTAGGTTTTTTTAAAATCAAATAATATAAATCTTTTTAAAAAGCCAGAAAATGTTTTGTTGTAGGATGCTGCCCCACTCTTGCCAACCAATGTGGCTGATTTCAGCACCCAAATATTATGCCATTGATGTCTCTTCACTCACTATGGAAAATAAAACCTTGCCCACATAATTTCAAAGCATTTCCCTAAAATTCATCTTCACCAATAAACACCAACATAAGCAGTAGCAATTGCAGAAATGTTCAGGATAAGAAAGAAGATACTTAACTTGACAATGTCAAATTAAGACATTCCTAGTGATCCCTAGTGATGGTGAAGTTATTAGGCATTCATAGTGTTTATAAAATCTTTGCTATAGTCTGATTGGAATGAAGCATAGATTTCACAAAAAGGAAAATAGAATGTGTAAGAATATAGAAGTACATGAAAATAAAAAGAGATAATAAATAGAAATTGGTGATTAATTTCATGCAAAGAATGAAGGCCAGGGAAATATCAGAAAAGTTTCATTTATTTTTCTTCAGTTTCTTTTTATATTTTCCTCAAGCTGTCAAACACTATTAACTTCTTATGATTGCCAATTTTACAGTAACGAATGTATTTTTAGGCAATTTTTTTCATTTATCCATGGGTACCTCACCTTTAAAAATAGCTTTAATTAAAGTAATGGAGCACATGTAGTTGATGGGATAGATTAGAACATGTCATGTAGGGTGAAATTTAATGAAAGTTAATGGAGACTGACTCCCCACACTCTATAGTCAACCTAACAGCAAAGCCATCCTTTTAAAGCTACAGACAGCCATTCTATATCATCTGTTCCACCTAAATTAAAACAGCACAGTGCACTAACCAATGTGTCCTAAAGGCTTTCTTGCAGACTAATTTTCTATTTAAATATAACCACATTCAATTTTTCCTCCACTTTGATTTCTATTCAGTTTAACATGAGTTATAAACCTCAAGGGGTAGAAGAGAATGATGCACAAGTAATTAAAAGCCATAAAAAATTCATGTGAATGTTGAAGAATAATGTATTTATTGACTGAAACATAAAATATATTGAGATAAGTAACTAATATTAGGAATTAAAAGGAAAACTTGGTATTTATTAATGTTAATTTGAAGGTGATAGATTATTTTAATATATGTTTAGAAAAACATCTCCTTTTGCAATTTATGTCTCTGGGAACTGACAAAGTTTTATGTATGTGGAAGAGATTCTTGTGTGTGTGTGCGCTATATTTACTGGAAAAGTTTTCTATATTTAGCAAACACAGCAGTTTGTAATATTTCTGCAGAAACGTGTAAACTGCAGGAGAATCATATCATATGTAGTTCTTAACTTAGGTAGAAACAAACTTCATTCATTTTCCTTACTCATTATTTTGATTTCTTACCTCTTCTATGCACATAGTAAGAATATGTGTAATGTCTGAACATGAGACTATTCCTAGCCAGTGAGCTTCAAATGTCATCTTTCCTAGGCTGAGACTTTATTAGCAATACAACAGACATCAAAGCTTCTGTTTTCCTCACACAGCAATCCAGAAATTTTTATGATGAAGATTTCTTCTTCACCTTGAGACTCTGAACAACAATAAGAGAGATCACTTACTAATGCATTATTGACAAATTGAGTGTATAGAACTAAGAGTTTTTGTTTTCTTAATCCAGTGAACTAGGAATTTATTACTATAAAATAATCTGTCCTATTGTAACCCATAGAGTCAGTCGATTGGCATACAGCAATTTCTCAGAACTATACATTCACAGTATGCATTTAACTACATGTCCTTAACCTCCAAAGATTTTATAAGCAACTTGTTTTTGGATTTTAATTCCAAAATTTCACATCTGTATGGCCTCAAGCAATTTTTGAGAGCTCAAAGTGTCTCCATGTGTTTATTTATATGAGAAGAGAAATCACAGAGCCTCCATGTAGTATCATTAATGTCATTTGCAAATGCTCTAGTTCCTATTTTTCCTACAATATTGCAGGAATACTTCATTTCTCAATCTGAATTGAGGCAGTGGGATGGGACGGGAGAATGTGAACTGCTCTGGCTGAAGAAATATGAGCAGAATGAACCTATATCAGTTCTGGGCAGATATTTTAAGAGCCAGTGTATGCATCACCATTTTTTTTCTGTTCTTATGATAAGCAATTTTACATGAATGGTTGCAAACCTCAGCCCAAGTTTTGGAGTGAAAATAAAGCAATAATGAATGCCCAGTCAACTTTCAAAGCATATGTCAGAGATTCTTTGGCAGACGTGGCTTATTAGTCAGCAAATTGGCTGGTTTCCTCTACTGTCTCTCAGGATAAACCTGTACCATGCCTGTCTCCCATTTCCTGATGGTTGCTGGCAATTCTGGGCATCCTTAGATTGTAAGTGCATGACTTCCACCTCTTCACCTTCCCTCTTTTGTTATAAGTTGTTCTTGTTTTTTTCTTAGAAGAACAGCCTTTATATTTAGGGTTTTCCCTACTTCAATATGATCTCACCTTTGTTTGTTTATATCTGTAAGAACTGATTTCCAAATAAGGTCACATCCACAGGTAGTGGGAGGTGGGCATTAAACATATTTTCTGGGGAACAATTGTACCTACTATACTTCCTATAGTTCTAATACTTCCCAGTGAAAGATATATGAATAAAAACAGAAAAGACAATAAAAATGTTATTAGTCATCTAAGAAAAATTTTATTGTCTTTTTCTACTTCAGAAAAAAGCAGATTACCACTGCATTTAACACTTCACTGAATATCAGAACAACTACAGTCTAGTTCCATGGATGACTCATAATATGAATTTGAGCAAGTAATCAGTAATATGTCCACCACCGTTCAGAGCATGCTCTGGAGTATATATGGAAATTAGTGTCAGCGAAAGGGATTTCTCAGCAACTAGAAAGGTTTGTTTTTGCAGCACGCTGGAGAAAATGTATAAGTTTTAACTGAGAAGTGATTGTGCACAGCATTGAAAGTAAAGGTTAGGCACTATAAAGTCACCACATAACAGACACAGAAAGAATAGTATTTACGACAGTGACTAATAAAACAATATAGTCATGCCAAATTTTATGCCAAAAGTTTTTGTGACAAGACTAAGTTGACAGTGATAGCTCTCTCCTTTGCATCTGATGATGCCTCTAGCCCATCACTCTGTTCTTAGAAGCCTGAAGTAGAGGCTCCATTCTGATTCAGTAAACCACTGTTTTCATAAAACAAATATTAACTCAGTTCCAACTCTCCCCATTTTCCACATGGCTGTCCTCTGCTATGCACTTTTTTATGAACTTACAAACTTGCTTTGTAGATAACATTCCATGCTGCTATAGTTCGTTTAGTAAAACATAAACCTTTAATCAATAGCTTTGGCTTCACTGAATTTTGATCATGCTTTTACTTTCCTCAGCGATTTTGGAATTCATATAAAATATATTTAAATATTCCTAAGGAACAACAACAAAGACTATAACCCTTGATTCCGTGAGAGGTGAACAAGACAATTATGCACCTCAAATGAGAGGCTGTTATATTAAAAATGCTACGTGATCTTAATAGGCAACACAGCTAACAAGTAGAACAAACCCTGTTGGTGGTCGCTGTGCAGCGTGCCCTGTGTTTTAGGGCTGAGTCCCTCTCCAGTTCATCTTGTATCACTTACTAGCCTCCCGGATCAGCAGCTGTTAATTGTAATTCCAGGCAAGCTCCCTTAGGCCACTTGCCTTCTTTCATACCATTTTTCTTCTGTTGGAGTGGGTTAATTATTTTCTGTCTTTTTATTATAATCTTTAGCATAGACATCTTGTAAAACTTCCCAAAGTTGGAGCTAGTTCTACATTTCCATAGCGTCTCACACACACCCATTTTCTAAGCTTAAATGTCATCTCCTCAGAAAGACTTTTCTAAAACACCACTATCAACCTAATCATGTTATTTCCTGCCTCAGCCTTGAATTTTTGGCCTTAGATATGGACATATATCACAATTATTCATGTGCTTGTGTGTACTCTTATCTTTCTCCCTTAGTGAGACAAAAGCTCCAGAATGAACACATTTTTTTCTCTCATGCTCACTTGTGTGCCACTGAGTTCCAAAAAACATTGCGTATGGTGTGGATTGTCAATAAATAGGGAGAAAGTCAATGAAAAAATGATAGATGAATTAACTCATATATATCTGATCATTTTCTAAAAGTGACAGCAGATATCTAGGAAACTACCACGTACACTTTTGAATTATCAGTACCTACCTTAGTATTTTGATGCAAGATCCATCAACAGTGTAAAATAAATTGCACTGTACATAAGTGTACTTTCCTAGGTACAATATGAAAAAGACTTCTGACCTTATTGTAACTCAAGCACATACATTAACCTTCATAACTATAAGTCTTCAAATATATTTAACAATTTATTCTCCTGTATAACTTTTCCTTAGAGTCAAAATCTGTGGTTGATTTGTAAAAACAACAACTTAACCTTTCAGCCCTAACATACATGGACTTTATATGAAAACTTGAATACAGTGTTAACAAGATGACCTTTTGAGACTCACTCAACTTGTAATCAAATGCTACTTATTATACTGTAAGTACAAGTACTCCTTTATATAAAAAAATTTACACTACATTACTTTTCTAATTCCTTCTTCTCTGATTACTCTGAACCTAGGAAATATGAGAAGGGGTTATATGGGACAGGAAACACACATGTTCTCTGTCTCTCTGTGTCTCTGTCTCTCTGTCTCTCTGCCTCTCTCTGCCTCTGTCTCTCTGTCGCTCTGTGTCTCTGTGTCTCTCTCTCTGTCTGTCTGTCTCTCTTTCATATATATATATAAACAAACACTAGACAATTAAGTTTGATATTGATATAATGTCTCTTTTCTGGTCATTAAACATATAACAGTTTCACTAATACTCAACCTTTAGGGCACTAGAAATGAAAATTACTTTGCCAGGCTGTCAGTTATGTAATAGACAAAGGTGTTACACATCATATTAATAGGACCAAAAAGCCATTGACACCAAAAGAGTATACTATAAAAGGATAAAGTAACAATGTTCTATGTGAAGCCCTGAAAAATTCTAAAATACAAAATGAAACAAATTCATATTGCACATCTCATCCTTAATTACATTTAGCCATATTTTACAACATCATAGTTTCTTGGAGGTTTGTCAATTTGATTCTGTGTGCTATTAATAAAATGCACAAATGTCATGACCTAAATCTGAATGAACTTTCTCCCATTATCAAATTCTTGGAAAGACACAAAACTGATAATGTTGGGTTGTTTTTCAGGTTAAATTCCAAATAAGTAAGTTTAATTTTCATCCTCCTCAATCTAATAGAAGGGCTTTTGGAATTCACATTCATAAATTCAGTCTTTGCCAACTTCAATTTTTAGTTTTTCACATAAAACATCACTCTTTACTTTGATTCTAAGTACCTATTAATTTTAAAGGAATAAAACATTTGTATACTGTGATACTCATCATTTCAAACCTATATCTTATTAGCTACCTTTTTTTCTGATTTTTGAAATTATCCAAATAATTGATGTTGCCTCTAGGTTTTATTTCAGTCTGTGTCTGTTATGGCTAGAATCTAGATGTCCAGCGAAAGCCTCACACAATCACTGGGGGAAGTTTCAGAGGTGGTTGGACCTACACTATGCAGTGCTAGGATCGAGGGTGTGCAATTACTAAATCAGTTTGGCACCCAGCCTAAACCTGGTAGCCTACATAGTATACAGAAGGGGCCGAAAGAAACTGCTAAGCTTCCTTGGTCTTGCGTCCTGATTGCTTTGTTGCCTTGCTACTTTCTATTGGTTTCTCTTCTGTGATGTCTCTCTGTGTGCCACAATACCTTGGAGCCAGCTGATTGCAGATAGACTGAAACCTCTACAAACTGTGAACTAAATAAACCTTTCCACCTTTAACTGTGGGTGTCAGGCACTTTTTCTCAACAAGAAAAGTAATGTAGTCTCCATTCCATTGACTGAATGCACTGTAACTCACTGCTTATTTCTAAACTAGGTTTTGGGTAATGATACCTTAAATGTGGTTTCTGAACAACATCAAAACCTTTAGAACACAAATAAATACATATTTAGCAGTCAAATAACTGAAAATTATGATACACAGTGAAGAAAGTTTTCAGGATATAATGATATCTGATATTCATATATCATCCTATTTCTGTATATGAATATTCTTATGGTTTCCAGGAATTCAGATATTTTATGTTAACTATTACAATGATTTGTGAACTAGCCACAAATTTATAACATTCCATATTCATTTTCCAGTGATGTGTGTTGAAACAATGAAAACAACAAGAACAAAGAGAAATAAGAGATAGTTATTGTATTTGGGAGACAAACCACAGGGGACATGATGGTTCCTAAATTAGTCAAATCCAGGTGATCTGATTAGAGAAGGACTATGGGATAAGTATTCTTGATTGGTCATCATTTTAGTGTGGGAAAAATGAAGTGCATCTTGGCAGGTGACAAATTAAGACATCAATTTTCTAATAGGAGAAAGTAATACTTACCCATGAGTCTCTTTATTTGGGGAAAGTGAAACATGGTTTGCTACATTATATGGGCTGTCTTATTCAGAGTATATAAGAAAATCAGAAAAGCAGGTGTTAGTAACAAGATTTGACCCTGGTACAGGACGTTGCAGCAACCAGTGGACTTCAACTCACTAGTTTTTTTTTCTAAGTATAATAGAGTAAATTGAATGTTTATCATGAACTAAAAGGAAGCACAGTCACACAGAAAAAATCAGTATAGGACTCCAAATAGGTGATGAGTATGGGAAAGCTTATACTCAGCCTTGGCTAATAGGGTACTGAGTAACATATTTAATTCAAACTTGACTGCTGGAAGAGGTAGGGCATACACTCAGAACTGATTCAGAGGTTTGGTGGGTAGATTGGTAGATGAGAAACATCAATGACTTTTACTAAACAGTGCTGGAAACAAGAGGTTTTGATGTGTCTCACAATGACTTTGTGGGTATGTAAATGTGGTAGGTTGCCACCACAACAAATGGAATTCCTCTAAGAAGGAAACAAAAAAATCTTGCTTTCAGGAAAATTCTATATATTAATACTTCTAAATAAAATATAATAAAATAATGCCAAAAACTACTTACACTAATTTTACATTATATCATGACTTTATTTAGCTTGAATATTTGCTATATTTACTCTTTTCCCATATCATATTAGAATATCTTTGTTACTCCTAAAGTTTTTTTTTTCTCCATATGGACTTTAGAGTTCATTTACTTCATTTTATTTGGGTTATTGCTAAATATTCATATTAAAGACAGTGACATATTTATAATATTGTTTCTTCCTATACAAGTAAATTTATTCAAAACTACTTTTCACTTGCTAGTTTTTTAAATTTTATTACAGAATTCTTACACATTTCTTGTTAAGCTTATTCCTTGGGGCCTTATCAGTTGTTGCTTCTGTCAAAATATTTCTCCGTTATACTTTTACCTAGATGATTCTTAACTACAATTTTTTTCAGTCATGTATCTAGAGTATTACAGTAATTTCCTATTTATGGCCATAATATCAATAGTAAGGAATAAGAAATGAGTTTATAAATGTGAGCAAAAGTATATTATATCTAGTTGAAAGCATGGGTTTTATATTGTAGGCAAAAATAAATCTTGAAATTGTTTTAATAAAAGGCTCACAAGATCAGATTTGTATTTTAGAGGATTGTGCCATGTTGTCAGTATGGAAAATGGTTTATTGGGACAGAATTGAAGTTGAGAAGACTTGAGAAATACGTGCTAAAAGTGAGTAAAAAGGAGGGACTGGATCAAGACAGTGGGATTAGGAATTGATAAAATGGACATAAACTGTTTCTTATATGGAAAAAAATTAACAAACCTTCATCCCCAATTGGTTAGATAATGGAAAAAGGAGAAGAATTTGTCAATGAAAGAAAAAACTATCCATGTTAAACAGAGTCTCTGTAAAGCCCAGGAAGGAAAATATCAGCAATTACCTAAAACACAAGAGAATGAGAAATAAAATACAGAAATGCTATCAAACTATCAATAAAATACTAGATTATATGCACCTGTTCTAGACCTTTATCCCTGCATATGTAGGAAACTAGACTGCAGCAGGCTGAGCAGCAAATGGATAACAGGAAAAGAAGCTAAGACCATGCAGAGTCAATACAGGGTTCTGTGAATTTAATCACTGTAAAAAATAACAAGAACAATGAAATTTTAGGGATTCCCAAAGATGGGAGGAAAGGAAGCTTTCATTTTTATTTCTGTTTTATAATACATAAGGCTGGAAGACAAGTATTTCTTTCTGAACGCAAAGTAAAAAAAAAAAAAAAAA
>PVLA01000775.1:0-10229 GCA_004027455.1 Hydrochoerus hydrochaeris
TGTCCCCCACCCTCAATCTTTATGTGATATACATTGTGATGTATACTGAAAAACCTTACTGAGCTTGCTCAGTTGGAGAGGTCATAGTATCAGCCTCCAAGAGTTTATCTGGGGCCCTACTATTATCTATATCCATATGGTAGTTATCCTACTTGTCATTTTGTATCTTACCACTTTTTGTTCTTGATCTTGCTGTCTTATAGGGCTGTAGAGATCTACTTTGCACACACCCCTGCAGCTGTGTAACCAATCAATATCAGACATCTATAAAGATAATAAAAACAAATGTGAAATGCCTACAAGTGGTTTTTAGAAATGGGATCAGTTTGGACAAAAATCTCTGGAGAGGCTCCTGAAACCTATCTTTATTTCTTTTATCTTAAAGCTAGGAGCTGCCTGAAGTAGAGGTTAACAATGGGGAAGAACAATGAAATAATTGGAGTTGAAGCATAGGAAAGTCTTTTATGGAAAGGCTAAGGTCAAATCTAGGAAACAATTTCCTTCAAAATTTAGACCCACTTTTTCCTCTAGCACTTCGAAACAATCTCACATTTTCATCTTTCCTCCTCCTTTCTGCATCCCTCCCTCCTTACCCTTGCTTCCCTCCCTCCCTCCTTTCTTTTGTCCCCTCTTCTCCCTCCCTTTCTTTATTACCCTCCTTCCCTCTCTCCCTTCTTTCATCCCTCCCCTTCTCCCTTCCGCCCTTCTTTCCTTCCTCCCCCTGTCTTATTTTATCCTCTAATGGCTTAGTTACCCTCTAAATGCTATTCTTTCACATAGTAACACTACATTCCTGCCCTTACATGCCAGCCATTCTCCAAGATCATTTTGTGCTCTTCCTTCAAGAATTTCTACAAAACTTTAGAAGATTTACAGAAAGTCTTCTAATGCTTATAATGCCCTTAGAAAAGGAAGTTTTCTTTCTTTTTTACGAAGAGTTAGTGAACACTAACTTAGAAAGACAAGAAGGGAAGTAGGGTGTTCCCTCATATGATTCAGACACAGTCTCAGGCTAAATCTTAAAAAAAAAGAAAAAGAAAAATTTATAAACTCATTACCTTGACAATGAAGTTCTTCTGGACTTTTGGCAAGAAAAGTGTCACCCTGAAAGGAGGTGTGCCCCTTCAGATGGAACTGGACAGTGCCAAGTTCTTAGGCACCTGAAGCCGGCTGCCACCCCTGTCAGCTGTTGGGCCAGACTGATGGACCAGGATACTCTCCACTGGCTTTAACTCAGGGTGTAACAGCAGGCTGTGTTAGGTCACAGTGCCTGATGCTATAGCAACCTAAGCTAAGGCAAGGCATGCTGGGAAAATAGCAACCTAAGCTAAGGCAAGGCATGCTGGGAAACTCAGTAAACATTTCACATTAAAAGATCATCAGGCTGGTCACTATAAGGCCAACTTTTATGTCTGAGAGAGTATACATATTTCATAACATTTCACACAGTTCGCAGTCTTTCAACACCACCCATATTCCTTTTCCTTGCTAGAACTCCAGAATAACCTAATCATATTAGTTACCAGTTTGGTGAAGGACTATAGTTTTCATACATAGAATTGCTATTCATTCTTAGGAACAAAGTTATTTTCACATTTTAGCTTATCTCTCTTTGAGTTTCTTACTGGAACCCCAAGAGTTATGTAGGAACATATCTTTGGATTATGTTGAACTGAAATGTAGATAAAGACTTTTATGGATATTTTAAATAAAGTTATGAATACAGAAAGTTGGAGGGTGCCTTGGCAGCATCTATGGTATCACTTTGCCATTAAGATGCCTTCTTATCTAGTCAAAAAGAAACAACTTGTCCCTACCTTTGTGGAATTACAGTAGGCTGTTTCGTAGGTCTTTTTGATGACTTTTTTCTTGTCAGTGTCAATACTGTAATGACTCTTCCAGTCTTCCTTAAGATGTTGTGTCTTTCCTCAAGTCTTCATACTCTCCTAAAGCCTTACTGGCAGCTGGTACTAGAAGCTCACTTTCATGGCCTTGCTGTTTCTATAGACAAAAATGGCAGCAGAAAGTTAGGACTTTAGTCATAAAATTGAAGGTGTTCTAAGTGGTCTAGTAAATTCTGACTTTCACCCATGATACTTAGGTAGCCCAGAGAAAAGCTGTTCTTATTTGGATTGGGTCACCCATTTACAAATTCCTCAAGCTATGAAAGGATTTAAGCTCCACTTAATGTTTTTTCATTCTGGTCAGTGTTGATTGTTAGTTACACTACTTTTTACTGTACTGTACTACCTTAGATGGATAGCACTCACACCCAGGGAGGCCCTTCCCATTATTCACTCCCATTACTATGCCAAACCAGTCAGTGAACTAATTTAGTAATCACACATCCTTGATCTCAGCATCACATACTCTAGATCCAGCCACCTCTGAAAAGTCCCCACCAATTCCAAGGGACAAATTCTTTAGGCTACCACCATTCTGGAACGTGGTCCTCTGAGACTCTCTTCTCAAAGCAGGCTTACACTTTGGCAACTCTGAGGCTGAAAAAGCTAGAGTCTTGCAGCTTCTTGTGATGCCTTCAGACCATATTTTCTACTTTCCTGTTCCTTCTCAGCAATAAAGATCTCCTCTGCTATGTCTTTGCAGTCCATGGCTTTACTAGAGCTTCCTTTCTGGCTAAACGCACAACATTTTAAATCAGTCTATTGGCCATAGGAAACTGGAAGAGAATCCAGAAGCCAAACCATGCCTTCCTATGAGCCAACCAGTATACAGGCTGAGAGACAAGAAGAACAATCCTCCTCTCTCAACCCAGTAAGCAGTGGGCTGACTCAGAGGAAGTCACACTGAGATGATAGCAACTGAAGTTAAAAAAAATACCTTCATACTTTCTATTGTTTGATTGACTTTGCAGACCTAAAGCTGGTAGTCTGAGCATCCAGTTGGAGGATAAAAATATGCATTATAGTAACTGTGGAGGATTTTCTTCTGTCTTGTTTTAGAAATCCAGTGTTTTGTTCCATTTTACTGCTTTGTTTTATTCCTGTATCTGGTAATCTGAGTAACTATTTTGAAGATAACAATATGTAATATAACAACAATTGTTAAATTCCTATCATCTTGTTTTGAAAACCTATATAGCTATTGTTGTTCTTTGTTGTTGTTGTCCTTTGGCTTTTGTTGTTTTTGTAATTTTTTTGCTTCTTGATTTTTCTGCTATTTCTTTTTTCTCTTTAAAATAAAAAATCATTATGGGAAATCACACACACAAATAAAATAAAATAAAATAAAATAAAATAAAATAATTCTGTAGGGCCTTTTGCTCTTCTCAACATAGATTTGGTTATAAGTCCCCAACAGTAACCATGCCACTACCTCAATATTAGACCACCTTGAAATTTCTTCTGCAAGATTAATTAGTCTTCTGCCCTTAATCTTTTAAAAAAATTTTAAAGTAGTAAAATGCCACAGAATAAGATGGAACAAAGCCAACTGAGACAGTGTAGTGAAATTGGTACAGCAGGTTACTGGGATAGCAGTAATAGGTACTATAGTATATCTCATTTTCTTCACAATAATTGTTCTTTCAATCAGGTATATCAGAATCAAAGGAAATACAGAGCATTATAGAACTTATCAAAACAGAATATTGAATAGAGCAATACCATTAATCAGAACAAAGCAAAACAGTGATAAAAAATATTTGCCTTCAGAGAGATGGTAGAAGCAAATCCCCCTTATTTGTTATATTGCATATAGTCAACCTCACAAGAGATGCTCAGATCTCTGGCTCCCACTTGCTAACGGGGGTGGGGGGATGTTTGAATCTCAGCCCGCACACCAGTAGGCTCACAGCCGTTTACCAGCCTGGCCTTAATCTTAATCACAACCAAAGTCTCTGGACATGAGCAAAGTGCAGAGAAACTTTCTGCCAAGCCATAACACTCATTATCTGAAGTCTAACAACTAATGCAGTCCTTCCCAATCCTCTTGAGGCTGGTTTTTACTGACAGGACTTCTGTTAGCCTTCTAGTCTTCTGAGCTCTGTCCAAGATTTCCCATGCAGCACAGCTTAAGGTATTCTAGCTCTACATTTTCTGCCACCATCTCCAAACCTTTCCAAACTATTCCCACAAGGCATTTCCAAAGGCTCCTGAACCACACAGCCAAGTAGAGTCACAGAAATGACTGTAGTACTTCTTAGTTGCTAAGACAAAATATCCAATACCCAAAGTTAAAGGGGAAAAGGTTTATTTAACATGTAATTTGTAGAGGTTTTAGTCCATAATAGGCTGGCTCCAAGGCAGAGTGGCACATGGCAGAGGGACAATAGTTCATGGCAGTGGAAGATAGCAAAAGCAGCAAGGGGAAGACACAATACTTTTTCCATCCCTTATATTATATGGCATAGCACACCCTTAATCCCAGCACTGGACCATGAATCAAAAACAAACTCTAGATTCAACCACCTCGGAAAAACCCTCCCCCTATGACTGCGTGAGGTTTTGTGGGGCCATCTAGACCCAAACCATAACACTTTCCAGCCCTCCATCTTGCTTCTTCCACTTGAAAGGGGAGCCCTTTGTAGCAACTTGTTTCTTCTTTATGAGAACTTCCCACCTCATTCCCTGCACATTCAAGCCAGCTTCATATACAAAATGAGAAGGCATTTATCTCAACTTGTCATGAAAGTCACATCCTCAGAAAGACCTTCCTTCACCACCTTGTTTTCTGTATTAGGGTCCCCTAGAAAAGTAAAATCAGTAAAAAACAAAACAAAACAAATATATATATATATATATATATATATATATATATATAATTATGCAATGGGATTTGGTCAGTAGGTATACAGGATCAGATGGGAGGGTCCATAATGGTTTTTTTCAGGATCAGAGGTGAAAGAATCCACAGTGGCCATCTGTGCATTGGAGAGTTGGAGGATCCAGCAGCTTCCCAGGAAAAAAGATGGAAGCCACTGAAGAAGACAGAGATCAAGGTTGAAGCACCAGTCCAAGGTCACAGGCCTAGAAGATCACTGGACGGTCACCAGTATGAGTCTGAATTGGAAGGCTAAAGAAATTGGAAACCAATGTTCCAAAGGCAATCACAGCAAAGGGCACAAGAAGACTGAAACTCTTCTAAATAGGCACAATTTTTCCCATCCCTTTTTATGCCATTCAGGCTTCAGCCTGTTGGTTGGTGCCACTCATAAGTGAGATGAATCTTCTCCACTTAGTTTGCTGGCCTACATGTCAATCATACACACACACACACACACACACACACACACACACCCAGAGCTGGGTTTTACTATTCTGCTTAGGAGTTTCTTAAACTATTCAAGTTGACAGATCATAATTAATAGTCACATCTACAAATAGTTACTTTCAGTCACATCACCCTGTTTTATTTTCAGTCATGCTAGTATGTCCCATTTATGGTTATTTACTACTACATCCTACTAAAATAGTAACTTCATGAGCAGGGACTTGTCTGCTTGCCCACTACTGTATTCCTAGTGCCCAATACAGTGACTAGTACATAGTAACAATTCAATAAATGTTTATTGAACAAATAATGATCTACTTCTTCACTGATAGGGCAAAATAACATTGAATAGGAATAATAAAATTTGTACTTAACCTCGGCCACTTAACTCACTGTAGCCTAGTGTTAGCTTTTCCACCTCAAAAAGTGAGATGCTAATCAGTATCATTTGTATCCACCTCTCTGGAAGTGTTGTGCAAGTCAAAAGAGGCAATCATATTGAAACTGAAAAAAAATGCCTAAGTGTACTTATTAAAGCTTCAGTACTGGTAACAAGATGGCGGAGTCAGCGGAGTGACAGGAGTCGCCCTGGGCTAGAGTTGGCGGCAGTGGTGGCTCACCACGCCCTTATTCCAGCCCGCGGCCCAGAAACAAGTAGCCTAATTCAAATAACAGCAAGGAACGCCTCACAAACTGCGGCCTGGCTAAAAAAAAACAAATCTGACTGAGTAATGGCAATCGGGTTTCCCCTGGCCAGTTCTTAACCCTGTAATGCCGGAAAAGGCGTCCGTTGTCCAGTTCCTGCGCCCTCCTTCGTAGCTGTGCTCAGTAGACGAGCCCCAGAGGCTTCTGTACTCCCTCAGGCATCGGGGCTTGGCCCTAGGCTCGGGCTTCGTCTCCCAGTATGGCGAGCAGCACCGGTTGCAAGGCCGAGGTCATAGTCAGAGGGAAACACAAACTGGTGTGGAAGATCTGGTCTGGCTCCTTCGGGAATATTTACTTGGTGATTAACATCACCAATGGTGAGGAAGTAGCAGTGAAGCTAGAATCTCAGAAGGCAAGGCATCCCCAGTTGCTGTAGGAGAGCAAAAACTCTACAAGATTCTTCAAGGTGGGGTCAGCATTCCCCACATATAATGGTATGGCCAGGAAAAAAACTATAATGTGCTAGTTATGGATCTTCTGGGACCCAGCCTTGAAGACCTCTTCAATTTCTGTTCAAGAAGGTTCAAAATGAAAATTGTACTTATATTAGCTGATCAGATGATCAGTAGAATTGAATATTTGCATACAAAGAATTTTATAGACAGACATTAAGCCAGATAACTTCCTAATGGATATTGGGCATCACTGTAATGTTATTCCTTACTGATTTTGGTTTGGCCAGAAACTACAGAGACAACAGGACAAGGAAACAGATACTATACAGAGAAGATAAAAACCTCCCCAGCACTGACCCATACACTAGGATCAATGCACATCTGGATACTGAGCAGAGTGGTTGAGATGACATGGAATCATTAGGATATGTTTTGATGTATTTTAATAGAACCAGCTTGCCATAGCAAGGACTCAAGACTGCAACAAAAAAACAAAAATATGAAAAGATTAGTGAAAAGAAGATTTACACTCCTGTTGAAATTTTATGTAAGGGGTTTCTTGCAGAATTTGCTATGTACTTAAACTATTGCTGTGGGCTGCACTTTGAGGAAGCCCCAGATTATATGTACTTGAGGCAGCTATTTCACATCCTTTCAGGACTTTGAATCACCAGTATGATAACACGTTTGATTGGACAACGTTAAAGCAGAAAGTAACACAGCAGGCAGCCTCTTCCAGTGGGCAGGATCAGCAGGCCCAAACCCCCACAGGCTTCTAAGCATAAATTGAAGAACAAAAGAAGCAAACCAGATGATCGGAGCAGCATTTGTTTCTCCCCAAATCTAGATATTTTAGTTCATATGTACAGTAGCCAGTGGTTGTGGACAACCATTTACTTGGTGTAAAGAACTTAATTAGACTGGCTCTGGACAGTGTCGATGACACTTTTTCTGGAGTTGTAGCCACTGTAATTGTGAATATTATCTGATATAGTGAAAAAAAAAGCTTCAGTACCAAATAATAATAATGTTTAACATATTCTTCTAATGATACTATAGTATCACTTGTGCTTTCCACTAGGATACCATTTAATACTCCCAACAATCCTATGAAATAGATACTATCATGATACCATTTTGAAAATGAGGTAACTAAAACACAGAACTGCTCATTATCTTTCCTATCATCACACAACTAAGAAGTGGCAGAGTTGGGATTCATCACCAGGACCTTATCCATAATGTCAGTATCAGGATAAATCCGGGGAACAATGCAAGGAACACTGACAAAATGGAGTAGACATATTGAGGAGGCAAAAGAAACCTCTGAAGTAAGATGGAGGATAGAATGGAAAGAATCTTGTCAGGTGGACACTCACTGATTGTCAAATGTACAATATTTCAAGAATAGAACATGATCCAGAAATATTCCTAAAGCTACCCATCAGCCAGGATCTGCCCAAAAAGCAGACACAAACTGGGAGTGATGGTGCAAGCCTGTAATCCCACCACTTGAGAGGCTAAGGCAGGAGGATCATTGCTAGTTGAAGACTAGCCTAGGATACAAAATGAGCTCAAGGCCAGCCTAAACTGTATAGCAAGATGCTATCTCAAAAACACAAAAAGAAAATCAGACAACTCTTGGGTCCTTGAGTAGGCAATATTCCCAAATTCAAGCAGAGGTAATGCTCAAAATGTAGCCTTGTATAAAAGATGAGGATTTCTCAATTTCTCACAGGGATTGAGGCTGCTTATTATATTGAGGAGGGGGACAGAGAGTGAAAGAGTACCTGGAGATGTTTTCTGAAGGACAAGGGCAGTCCATGGTAGTAGTGTCCAACCTGTGTACCCAAGAGCCAAAATGTGTGAAGTGGAGAAAGATATCTTGTGGAACATTTAAGGTGTTCAGGGCATTTGCAATCACTATGAAAATAGGGAGGGGTTTATACCTAAGGTTTGAATGTCAGTTCTAGGTTAGAATTTATTTTATTTTTACTTTATTTATTTATTTATTTATTTTTGCAGTACTGGGAATTGAATTCAGGAGCATATTACCTAATCTACATTCCTCAATTCTTGTTTCTTTTCTTTTTTTATTTTGAGACAAGGATTCATTAAGTTACCTACACAGAACTTGAACTTGGTCAGAATGGGAGACAATGCTCAGATACCTGTGGCCACCTGGGAAATCTTGGTGAGGCCAACTGGGACTGGGAAGCTGTGCCTAGAGTCCCACCCTCACCCAGTTAACTTCAGTGAGGCCTATGGGGACCAGGAAGCAGAACCCAGAGACCCAGAGCCATCTGGGGATCCATAGTGAGGCCCATGGGTACCAGAAAGCTATGCACAGAGACCCACGACCATTGATAACCATAACTAAGGTCCACTAGTGGATAGATCATCAGTGTGGGAAGCAACTATGACTTGGCATCTGGCTGAACAGGAAGAACATAGGAAAATGGCTAAATGAAGAAACAAAATGGAATCTCAAACCTCCAGCCCATCCAGAACAAGTTCAGGAGACCTGTACATGGAAGAGATTGGAAATTACACAACAAAAATATCAGAAATGATAGAAATGGAAGAAACAACTCCAAAAGGCTGTAAGGAAATTAGATCAGAAATAATCTCTCAAGTAAAAAAAATAAATGATAAGCATAATGAAAGAACTGGTGAGCATATACCAAAAATATATACTTTTTAAAAATTGAGGAGCATAGGATAATGGTGGAAATCTTGGATGAACAATACAGGAACAATTTTGAGTGGGAATGCATGAAACAGATTTAAAGAAATAGCCAGGATATCAAAAATTCCATTGAGAGAGAAGACAAGATGGCCAATCAGTGAGCAACAAAATACAGAGCATCCCGGGAGAAACAAGTCATATGCCAGAATAAAACACCCTGGAGAGACCCGGACAGAGGGAGATGGATCCTCTTGGACACAGGAAGAAATTAAAACTTAAAAACCCATCAAATACGTTGGGACTACAACTGAAACAGAAATTACAGGACACAGCATTTTCATTGGCAGTGACCCACCAAGTTTGCAACAACCTGACTCCGCAGAGGCTGGCAGAGCTGCACAAACTCGTTCCCACCACCACTCACGCGAAGCACAGCAGCACTGAAGTCGGGGGTTAGTGAGCCCAACAGAGAGCGGAGATGGCAAAGGGAACTTCATTAATCCATGGTCAGTGCTGGGATTGGGACCCCCCCACACGGGAATGGCATGATCAAATGGACGACATGTTGGAATCTGTCAGGAGGAGCCTGAAATGGGAGCAACAGTGACTTCAGTTGGTTCCTCCCTCCCCAAAGCAGATTCATGGGATTTGCTTGGACTGGGCCGTGCCCCTGGCTGGGGCACAATGAGCAGTCCCAAATCGATTCCCTGCACCTAGCAAGCACTAACCAGGGGAAGGCCTCTGCAGTTTGGTTGGCCGGCGGGGAGGGGCAGGCATAGGCAGCCGTTGCTTGCACCTCAGTGAAAAAAGCAGTCAGGAGAGAATGGAGGTCCCTTCCCAGCGTGCTTCAGAGGAAACGTGGCCAACAGGGAAGGGGGCTGGGATCTGCCCTGTAATCTGTGTGGAGGAAGCCAGGGCCATGACAGGAGAGAGAGGCAGGAGGCCCCCAGCCCAGAATCCTGAGAGCCCTGATCCAGGAGAGGGAAAAACAAGGGAGAATGAGGGCAGTGGGCATGCAGCAACAGTCATGGCTTCAATGGACATTAAGAGCTATCTTTGGGGCCTTGTAGATGAGCTCAAAACTGAAATATTAAATCAGGTAAAGCAAGATATGAGTAGAGTAATAAAAGAAATGCTCTCAGGGAGCATCTCTCAGGAAGATACAGACAGAAGAAGGGAAGAACAAAAAAAGGAGAAAAACATTCAAT